>QDHC01001502.1:0-87492 GCA_013186455.1 Papilio dardanus tibullus
TAAGACTAAATGTAATCGAAAATATGGGATGTTTACACATATGGTTATTAATTTGTGCACTTTGAATACACATTATAGTAGCATATTTTAATTTTATATTAAAGTATTTTAAACTTACGTGTGAGCAGGAACGCAATGGAAAGCAGCGTAGTTTCCTTTACCGTCGCAGAGAGGGCGCTGCTCCAGTGCACCTGTCTCTCCTCTCAAGTGTCTTGCATCGTACTCATCTTGTGCAGTGTGACATTTTGAACTCACTGGAAATTAAGTTTTCCGCCACGACAATAAGGTTATAACGTACTTGAACATACATTACGTGACTTATTATAAGGTTAAAACTTACTTCTCACACAGGTGAGTTGCTGTGGGTCACAGGTCAGTCCATGGCCGCATCTGCCAACGGTTACTCCCGTGCCTGGACCGCCAGGACTGCAGTGAGACTCCTTGCCTGAAATAAAATTAGTTAACAAGGTTAAAGAGACAGTTAAGTGAGATCCACAAAATAAATCCACATACAGTTCAATTACTTTGTTGTAAATAACCAATTTTAGTTCAAATGTTAATTCCATCTGCCTTTTCAAGCCTAACTTTCTCTGCTTAATGCTCTCCTTAAAGCTTTTACTTTTAATACGAATTTGTGGCACTACTTTGTCGTATTTAAGGAGAAGGTTTTTTTTTATAAGAGAAGGAGGCAAACGAGCGGCGTGAACACCAAGGTGGTCAACAACGCCCATGGACATTCGCAACACCGAAGGAACTGCAAATGCGTTGCCGGCATTTTAAAAAGAGGTAGGCTCGCTTCTCGAAGGACCCTAAGTCGTACTGGTTCGGAAATACCGCCGAGGACAGACCATTCCACAGCGCGGATGTGGGTGGCAGGAAATTCATCGAGAAACGCACAAGGTAGCAACAATTTGCCGAGTTAAACTTGCTTACCATAAAATGGCAAGCAATATTCACAACAGTTGCATATCGTAGGCGAGGGTAGCCACAAGCCCGTGTGAGTTGCGTTGTTTATCTGGCATTCGTGTGCAGGCGTGGAGCAGCCTTCTTTGAACCTGTGATTCTAAAAATTACCATAAAGTAATGATAAGAACAATAAACAGTTGTTTGGTTTTAAGATTTAGCTAAGATACGACTCGCCAGTTTTATGAAGATCTCAACTGACGCCTGTTGTAAAAGTTTGAGCATATTTTTGTCTACACAGTTTGCATGAAGCTTTATGTTTAAGGTGAAATGACAGCACAAAACATTAAAAGAAAATGCACTAATCAAAATACAGCCTAAATATACTTATTGATTTGTATGCAATTGTTTTTATATATCAATTCTCTCAATCATAATTAATTTCGGTTTTCCAACTAAAGAACTTTCCATCATAAAATTCTTTAATTAAATTAAACTAACTATACAATTTTATCTGCTTTCAACTGTAATATTTCCTAGTAGAAATTAAATTCGTAGAATAATTAAATTACTCACTCTACAAAATCCCTCTTCACACAAAATACTTGTGCAATCAACTTGATATAACACAAAACAAACAAACAAAAGTTTCACGAATTCCATCCTATACGCGTCAACATTTCGCCACACTATAAAAGAAACAATCGTCTTATCAACTTAATGAAATAATTACTATCTTTTCGATTGATTACTTAGGTCCCTATTCTAATCTAATCGATATATTCTGTGATATATTGTTGTAGTTTATTTTAAAAAGTAAGACCATAATTATATCAATCTATCATTGTCCACTGCTGAACGTAGGCCTGATCGATTGTCACAATCCCCGGTCATATAGCATCACTATGGAAACCAATATTGCTAGTTTACCAATGTTATAGATCTCGTATAAGATCCTAACAGAATAAAGTGATATATTACGAAGTTCGCGTGAGAAATACTTCAGGTTACGAAAGCTTTGTGAATACACACCCGTATGATACATTCATAGAAAGATTAATATCAAAAGATAAGTTCGAAAGAGTGATTGTTATTGGTTAGACTTTAGTGCATTAAATCAAAGCCTATTTATTATATTAGTATTGTATTGTATTATATTATCTGTGCTATAATACATTTTTAACAGAATATGAAGATATTTGTAGTAGAAATATGATTACGTTGGATGAATAAAAAAAAGAAAACCAAATTAAAAAAATATTTATTCAAACACACAAGCTATACCGCCTATGTAACTAAGATACATAGTTTTAAAATGTTTTTAATTAAAAACAGCTACATAAGCATTGCAAATATTTATTCTGTAATGTTAGAAGATTTCAGTTTCCTATAGCAGGTTGTTATCGACGTTATCACCAGCCTGTAGATCTTGTGTTATCGTCGCGATAAAGAAGTATGCTCAAGTACTAACTGTACGAGATTGGGTAATGTAGATGAAGTCTGTTTACATTAGGATTTTGTTTTAGCGGAATATTACGCTCTTCATTATTACTACTTATGCCTAGAATTTTCCTGCACTCAGAGCTATTTAATGGTGACTCAAGAAGTCCCGTAGATTTATCTCGCCAAATCCTAAGTGTGAGTTTGGTAGTGATGCATTTTTATGGTCACAACCACTGCTGTTTATTACAGCTTCTTCTAAACGGAGGATAATATTTAAAAATGCAGTAAATCTTTCTGATTTTTTGGCACACCTATCGGGGAAAAATACGAATTATCCTTATATATACCTTAATCTCCAATAGCGGTCAAGGACATAACATTTCTAAACTAAAAACTTGTGTAGGAGACTTTATCCAGGAGATCAAGAAAGTACATTCTAGCATTTAACAAGAAAACAAAGGAATAGCTAAGAGCCCCCGCAGACTGGCAACTTTTTAACGGACGAGAATAAGTTGCTTGGGGTTCGCACACTGGCAACTAAAAGTCGGCCGATTGTCAGTGGTGCCCAAATTTTTTTACTCCCCCCTACTTTTTTAATACTTATCAAATTAAATATAAAGTTTATAACACATATTATTAAAATTATCTAAGATGAATACGAAAGCGTTGTTTCAAAGATAAAATTAAGATGTAGGATTGACACTATCGCTGTAAACAAACTCGGAACGAATTCATGCAAACAATGTACAGTGGAACAATCGCATATTACAATGACGTAATTATAACTATATTTTATAACCAGGTTAATAAATAAATAACATTTACAATTCATGTTTAACTTACCTATTATTACTGAAAATCATAACAATATTTTGATAACTTTTTACTTTTAAATTATTCGGTCTGTTACTCCTAAATTCTTAGTTTACACAATAATATCTCATCACTATACGTCTCCACCGAGGTGCGCGGAGCCTACCCACTAGGGGTGACTAGGCCATAGTCAACCACGCTAGCCCAGTGCGAGTTGCATGCATCGCGATGTTTTCCTTCACCGTAAGAGCGTCGGGTAAATATGTACATATGAAATTCGAAGATCAAAAAACACATTGGTACAAAATCAGACATCTTAATTTAGTTATCCATTGATTCGTATCTTCGTTGAATCTGGACGATGTCCCGAAGAAAGTCGGCAATGTACAGCGTATGTTGAACCAGCATCCGTTCATAAAGAGAGCAACTCCATGACAGTGTTTACTATCAATACTGTCGACGGATAGCTCTCTTCATTAACAGATTATAGGTTGCTTCTACTCGTACATCTGTAAAAAAAGAACAAAATAATGTTTACATCATCATCACCATCATCAGCCTTTGTCTGGCCACTGTTGGACATATGCCTATAATGTTAAGATGGAATCTACAACTATTAAAAAAAAACTAGGAAGTCTGAATGTCTTTTCACGCTCCTATGATTTTGCGTCTCCCAAAAAAGTAGAAACATTTTAAAATTGCTATGAGAACTAAGTACTTGAAAAAAGACTATGTAAGTAGCTACTCCCCCCAGACCTAGCTTACATCATCAGATGGCGACTGAAGACCACAGGTCTTGATAACTCAGTTAGATCAGACTGTTACAAGCTCTGGCATGAAATTCAGTGTAAATTATAGTATACAAGATTTGAAAATATTTTTCTTCATCTTGGACTACAATCAGATACTTTAATACCAATTTACTATAAAAAAACAAATTCACTACAAATCATCAAAGATACCGACCAACGACAATGTGATATAAACTATTTCTACATGGTCAATTGACAACTCCAAATAGTGCTAATAATGTGGGTATGCGGTAAAAAGTGCTATGCAATAGTGTTACCAGCCTACACTATGACATTTAGGGAGTAGTCCTCGGCAAGTGTCAATTGGTTCAACACGATTTGACGCCATGTTTGAGCGTACATTGTCGCCACTGTTTGTCGAGCGTTGAGCTCTTGTGATAGATCTAACGGGCCGCTTTAGGCTCTCCGTACACAGGGTGAATCTAAGAATATCGTTTCCAAGCGACATAGAGGTTACATACGCAGGTGTCCATGGACATATGACATTTCATTGCGTTAAGCTACAAGCTACAAACGCTCAGTTTTAACTGTACAATTCAACTGCACACCAAAACTGACGTGTATAGGCAAAGCTGAGAACTGTAGAGTTCGACTATGCAGTTCAAATTGACGTGTGTACGTCAGTTTTAACTGCACAGTTAAAAACTGAACGTCTACAAACGCCTACAAACAAAAATCGCAGATCGACATAGCCTTGTATGTAGGTGCTTACAGTAACGGGATTACGAAGACGGTATTTATCTAAGCTCGTTAATTATAAAGTATACAGAAGCATATTTAAGTCACACACTATAAACGTTGGCTTCCGATTCTGATACATCCGTAAAAACATGTTCAACAAGAAAGCACCTACACGATAGTCTACTGGAACTAGAATCCTCTCTTGGTTTTGAAGTCAACACCTTATATTAACTTTATCTAACAATTTAGTTAAATAATGCAATACATCTTGTCCCATTTTTCGCCAGGTATGGAAAATAGAATGAAATTTACTGGACCAGGTTCAGACCCACCCATGGCTGTAGTGCTTTAGATGATGATGGAAAATGGAAGTTTTTTTTAATAAAATTGAGCAATACTAGTTTAATGTGACTAACAGTTTCCGAGGCTGGTTCACTCACACGAAGTTCAATTATCGAGATGTTTCTAAACATGTGAACTGAACTCTCACGATACCCAACTAATTTGATTGTCGGGAGTTGCTCAAGGCAATGCACGGGGACCAATATTTACGATTTGCTATTTTCAAAGTATAATTACCAAATACGAGAGCAAAATTATACAGGGTTTTCCTTCTCCTATCAAACAATAAAGCAATGATAAATAATTCCTGAAGATCGCGATTAGCTCTTTCGCTCTTTCGAACCAGTTTCTTGCTACGAAAATAATAATTGAAGTTCTTACATTATATAAAGTACAATATTTTAATTTGTTAGAGCTTTTTATCTGACTATTTTAAGGTTATGAAAAAAATGATGAACAATATTTTTTTCAAAAAACACAATTTCTAAATTCAATGTGCATACAAAATGTATTTAAAATAGGTCGAACGTTGCATCACGTCGCCTCCAAGTTACGTTGGACAATCGGAACAAATAGCTCGGCCAACAATGGTGTACGACAATATGCATGCTAATGGACAAGTTTTAAGACAATTCGTAATGTCAAGCGAGATTTCTAAGGCATTTGCGTTTGAATAGCACTAGGACGGGGCTAGCTAGCCGTTTGTTCTCGAAACTTGCAGGGATACTGGCGGAGAAACTAAGGTCTCTTTAATTACTTATTCATGAACTTAGTGTAAGTTGAAGATACTATTTTCAACTTCAAAGTAATTGTTAACTTACTTACTGTCCCTGGCAACTCCGTCCGCGCAGAATTATAAAAAAAAATGGCGAGTAGTCTATGTTTTCTTCCAGGCTATGTTCTATATCTGTGCAAAGATCCATTTCTCGGTTTTGGAGATAACTTTAAATAAACATCTATCCATCCATACATCTATTCAAACTAAAGCATTTTTATAAAAGTAAATTAGATTAACTATTTGGATTTAAAGGGATTGCCAAGAGTACAAAAACGTTGCAAGTATTATAGCTCATTGGTTTGTTATTATTTTTTTCATTTGGTACTAACTTACGGTTCTTTTACGATGACGTAGAAATACATTGTATTTGTAGTATATTTAGATTTACAAAGTGTCATTTTCATTACTACGCTGTGCGTGACCGACTGTAAACATTTACTATCAGCAATACATTGTTTCTTATATTAAAAAACATAATCATTCTGGTTTTTCTTGTCTTTGAGGCCTTTCGTCTGTTTGTTCGAAAACTTAAAAAGCTTCTACAAGTATGTTCAAAATCTATGTTGTGCTATCTATTAAGTTACCAATAAGTACTATATAAGAATATTGTTTTTTTTTTCAAGTTATTTTGCAGAGCTTTCTTGTTTTAAATAAACGAAATAGAATATTAAAAACCGCACATTAACACTTAACCTTTTCCCGTAACTTATAAAAAATAATCTTCTGATGCTCTATGTAGAGTGTTAACTACAATAGTTAGTTATGTTATTTTTAAGCAGTGAATTGCATTCTTTAATTGAACTTTACCATCTATACTAATATTATAAAGAGAGAAACTTTGTATTTTTGTTTGTATTGAAATCACTCAAGAACTACTGGGCCGATGTCAAAAATTCTGTAACCATTAGAAAGCTACATTATCCCCGAGTAACATAGGCTATATTATTTATTTCCACGTGGACGAAGTCGCGCACAACAGCTAGTACAATATAAACAAAATCAATACACTTAAAAAAGAAATGTTAATTTCTACTTGCATTCCCTCTTCACATCCGTAATGAACCACCTGAACGAACAGACGGCTCTACCTCAAATTGACTATGCAATTTTGCACCTCGTTCCATTGCAATAAGAGATATAATTAAACAATAGAATACTTCAGCTGTTTAAACAAACTTTAAAGTAGTATTAAAGGAAGATAACCTTAGAAATAGTTCACTAGAATTTACCTACAACGATAAATATCTTAGGCGTTACGAGTTAATTATAAAGTAATTGTTATTCAAACATTATGCGTAAAGGTTGCTAATCCCTGGAATTACCTATATCATCACTAAAATAGTTATCACATAGACATTCACGTCAGACCTGACGTCATTTACGGTAATGTCAAATAATAAGAAATGGCATAAAAATCTACTATATAGTTTTTCGAACACTTAATCCGGCTACAGATGCTCAGTTTTTTTACTGTACAGTTAAAACTGACGTATGCCGTTGACATACGTCAGTTTTAACTGCGCAGTCGAACTGTACGGTTAAAACTGTGCAGTTAAAACTTAGTGTCTGTAGCCAGCTTAAGCTTGTTGTCGTTTTATTCGCGATTGTTTTTAATCAAAATTATCGTAAAATAAAAAAGCTCGCTGGTACTATCTTATAATTGAATGAACTAAGTTTAAACAATTAGCTTTTTTATAATTGCAATGCAAAAGTACAACAAGAAATCGTTTTATCAACAGGGATATATTGATTTCTGAAACACAGATAGTTAATGTGATTCAACTTGAATCTAAAAGCTTGTAGATACATAAAGTATTTTCTGCTTCTGTATTAAAAAAACGTAATATGACCTTCTTTATACCAATATGTATATGTCGTCGTCAAAGCTAGAAACGTGCTATGTTGTGTGCGAAACCAATTACTAGGCGCCTGCAAACCGCAATTTATTATTACAAAATATCTTATTGTTATACAAAACGAACGCCCCCGACACCGTTTTAATATTACGTAAATATCGCTAAACTGTATGTATGTTTGTTTGCTCGTTTCTTGTATACCTCTCAATTGTATTCAATGTAAATTATGAAATTTTCAGCTGATTGAAAATACAACGGAAACTGTAGAAACCATATTCTGTTAACTATTTTAGATAACATTCGGATTCCAAATTATCATATCAATAAAAAGCTTTTTGAACACATAACTTAAGTTATGAGTTGTCTAACACTTTTTAGGAGCTTTGAAAATGCCTGTATTTTAAACTTGCCGTTGTCCGCGTGGAATTAAACAATATAGCCTATGTTACTCGCGGATAATGTAGCTTTCTGTGAGTGAAGGATTTTTTGAAATCGGCCCAGTAGTTCTTGAGTTATTTCAACAAAGTTTCTCTCTTTATAATATTAGTATAGATTAATCTTTTCCCTCTTCAGGACAAAGATTATTAAAGAATAAATTATCAACTTTAAAATATTTCTCTAGTAATAAGTGTACGATCTCGTAGAACTTTAGTTAGATCTACTCTTCCACACTAAAAAAAAGGATGAAGGAAAAAGGCTCATTAGTTAAATACTTTTTAACAATTCATTATTCTCTTGTTAGATAAAACTTAGTAAGTTTATTATCAATTAATAACTATTGTTAATAGGTGTTTATCTCTGCTAAAGCGTATCTGGTCCATACATTTAACCATTTAAACTAACTAAATAGATTGCGGTGTCCCATTTCTGATAAAATGACGTTATCAGCAACAAAGTTTACTGCTCTCTTAATCTTAGATATCGTTTTTATTTGCCTTACACCGGCAATGTGACCCCGGCATGGAATTACGATGTGTCCCACGGGCAAATATTTGTTAATTAAATGAAAAACAACGACCCTTCCCTCTCACGACCTCTTTTAGGACACGTAACAGAAATATTAATATGTTTATACTTACAAAGTACATAATTTATTATATTTTCAAGCAAATGGACGATATGGAATGCTTTTCTATAATAAATTAGTAGCTTTTTTTTTTTTTGAGATTTTATGGCCTGGTAACAAAGCATAAATTAGTAGCATGAGAGATTAATGGTTCGGAAAAGTATGAATGTATTTCATTTCGAACATTTACGTGCTTGAAATTGTAATTTTTTTATATTTTTATACATAAACTGAAATAATTATACTCCTATAATAATATATAATTTTTAATATGAATGTTTAACTTATTAACATTTAGTTTCAAGAATAAAAATTATTAAACAAAAAATCTTACCATCTGAAACTGAGTTTTCGCAAAGATTTTCCATCTGAAAAGTCGGCCATCTTGAATCACATGTTTATGTCGTTAGACGATATTAAAATTATGGTCGCCCTGTTTCAAATATCATGTGACCAATCACAAGTAAGAAAATTATAAACGCATAATTAAGTAATAGAAATCTATCCAATCAGCATATCTGCATCTCAAAACTAATTTAATTTTATAAAAAAAAATCCCGCCTAAATCTGACGGACGCACTTATGTTATACTTAAAAATCAAAAATTAAATTTTCGCTTTAAAAACAATAACTATTCATAAAATTACAGATAATTACATATTTATTTGACAAACTTAATATTTCGTGGTTACATGTGTACATCACTTATAAGGTAACTGTGTTAAAAAGTTCTAAAACGTTACAGAAACTCGCGCTCAAAGTGGCTAGACCAAAATGGCGCCTTGCTTTGGTAGCAGTGTGTTTTATACAAACTCACCTGTTACGTCACACCTGTGCTGGGAGACGACATTATTCATATTTTCTTATCGTTTCCAATGGACTTTTAGAGCTAGTCAAAGGAAAATCAATCTTAGAACACCGCGTCGAGCCAGGAAATAAATAAATTCTAGACGCTTTCGATTTTCAATACACTGCATTGTTACAGAACCTCAGTGTAAGTAACTAAATGTTAAGTCAAGTTACGTTAAGCGATCACTCTTTTGTATTAATTTATTACAGGCTATAAGGACTTGACTAATTAGTACCTAGTTTTGTTAAAAACAATTGAAGAGGACTAATGAAAATATAGCTGTAACGGAAAGCTATTTCAAAATATACTGTTAACCTATTTCTTAATGGGATAAATTACCATAACTACTGTGATATTATTGTCTTTTAACGCATTAAAGTTAAATATAACGGATAAATCAAGGCTGCATATGGATAATGTATGAATTTCTTTTAGATTTTACGCCTTTTCCTGCGATTTATTGCGAGACGTTTTCATACTTTTTCTAATAGAAAAAACATAATCAGCTCACTATGCGTACCCACCAACTGGACACATGGTAATGAAAAAATTGATTAATTAAATAATGCAGATGAATTATGATGTTAAAATAGTTTTTTTTATATTATAAAGTGAAAAACGTGTAAGCGGCCACCTGGATACCCTGAAATATTCTGTTGCTGTGGAGACTGTGGACATATATATATTTTAATGTATTAAGGCATTGGATATCATAATTATATTAAGTATACCATGTGGCTATCTTATACTACTAACGGTTACCATTTAAAAACTTTCGTCTGTCATAATCTTTCCTCAGTAATGTCCAAACAGCTCATTGACGGACTTTCCTTGGCAGGCATGGTTGCTTTTAGCGGGACAATTTAAGGAATTTAAAAAATATTCATAGAGTAATTTCGTCATAACTCCATCTAATTAAAACAATCAAGCCTGTATCAGGCTCGCTGTGTACACAAGACACGTTTACTCAGCTCCGGTTATCTCTGAGATACGATAAGACGAAACGAGGACGTTGATGATACCGTGATACTGATGCTGAGACCAAATATCCTTATAAATTAAGTATACTCAATTAATTAAGGAAATAAATTTATATTAGAATTCATAGAGACTAGAGCATCTTCCGTGGGTGTTCATTGTTGAAGCACTTTTATAAAATCACGTTGTCATCCTTTTCATTCTATTTGAAAAAGGAGAGACAACAATATGAGTTAGTATTTTATTTAATCAAACAGTGCGAAACCACAACAAATTGTTTCTAAATAGTAATATAAGATGTAATTTAAGTAGGTGCTCTCCATGGGATTCAGCTCATATTATCGTTTAGAGTTATTAAATTAATTTAGCGCTTTAGAGAATATTCATCGTTCTTGTACACCGCATGGAATTGTAGTGAACGAGCACACGACAGTGGTAGAGCCCGCTTTAAGATCTTCGCACGAATTGTCCGGCTCGCCCGGTGAAATACCACGACCACACAGAAGACAGGCGTGAAATGGAAGCAATTCCGTGTTTCGTCTGAAGAGTGTGGTGCCGGAGGACTAATTTTTAATCCGCTTTCCCTTCCTATCCTTTTCCGATAGGGAGGTGATGGGAAAAGGAAGTGGATTTTCCGGGGGAGGGGACGCATAGGGAGAGGAATTATCCTCTTGTTGTGAGTTTCCTCCTCCGGAGATTGTGGGTAGGCAACGCATCTGCAAATGTAGATGTCTATGGGCAGCGGTCGCTTCGCTATTTCAGCGAATTAAGGTGGCCGCTTGCTCGTTTGCCACTTTATAATATAAAAAAAAAAATATTATACCGCAAGAAATGTTAAAAGTTATATAGTTACAAGTACGAAAATATGTAGTCCGGCTCTAGAACATAAAAAGTATTTAATGAGTTTATAATAACGCCATCTAGTATTATAAAATTATATTTAGAATAATCTTTTAAAAAGTTGTTCAATTATTTTTAACGAAAAAAAAAATGAAAAGCCTGCAAGAAAATACTTTATTTTTAAAATAAGCATTGCATATAGTATATATTTGATGTAGAAATTTAACTTCTCCAAAACCATCTAGAATTTTTACGCTGGCAATATACTTCAGCTTTTGACGTTTTGGTCTATTGCCATTGCATAATGTGTTTCACAAAATGGGGAATACTTTGAACTTACCATAAAATAAATATACTGTTTTTCCGCTAATTTTTAACATATTGATCTGCAAATGTAGAATAATCCAAACGACTAGATATGCATCATACTTTATGCTTGTTTAAAAGTTACCGTAATAAGTTTTGGTAGTGTGGTAATTTAATTTTATAGCTGACAACATAGATACATTTTGACCAACATAAAGAAAAACTTTGTATCGTGATTGGTTGATTGATGGTGCGTTTGACACTTAGCATTTGGCATTTACATTTCTTTCATTCGCGGTATTCAGCTGGTGCTTGTACGTAATTTAAAATTTATTGTTTTTTTTGTATATTTCATTGATAACTACGAAAAAAGTTTATATTCGTCTTTACTTCCTTTATGACAGTGTGTTTTAATTAGATTTGTCAAAATTCGCGAGTGACATAATATCTAACTTAGGTTATGTAAAAAGTATTTAATAAAAGTTAATTTATGTGGGTCTTGTGGAAAGCTTGTCGTTTTTTATGTTAGTATATTTTTGTTGAGTGTGATATTTCTTTTCCAGCGGACAATCAAGTTCGTACACTATGAAAACGTCGCAAGTCGGTCTTTACGCTTTGAGACTTACGTATTCGCAGGTAAAAATATCTTTTTAATAACCCTAAATGTGAAACAATAAGTATTGTTTGTATATTAACTTTACCTTAAATAGGAATCCATGTTTAATTAATTTTTAAAGTCAATATTTCCAAATATAAACTACAGATCTGAGATTCAATCATGCGAGCCAAACATTAAATTTCTAATTGGATGGAGGTATTTTATCTCTTGCTTTTCGTCAAAATTAAAACAATTAAAGTGGGTACTACTAATATTTCGCTTTATATTTTACATGTTGGTTAATGTTATTGATCTAAGATTAATAAAATTCAGTAAAACAACTCTTGATTCAGTTAAAGAAACAATCTATGGATTGTTTTTGTTTATTTGAAAAGAAAACAATTAAGGTCAATGTAATCAATCCATTAATAATATATGAGTGAGCAAACATAGTATCACTACTAATTGTTTCTTCTATTTAATTACTGATTAAAAATCAAATCAATTACTAACTATCACAAGCGACTTGATCTGTGTGGACTTAAATAAAGGTAGATGAATGTTTGAAGATAATTCTGGATCTCGATGAAATTTTGCACAGATATAGAACATACCCTGGAAGTTCCTACTAAGTTTACTTAATATATATTTTTAAATTTTCTTTTTTTTTTACTTCCTCTGATGAAATGGCTGTCGACAGCCAGTTAAATAAATCATGATAAGGAAATCCAGAGCGGTCAGTGAGTATTGTCTTATGATGGAGTCATTGACACTTGTCTTATGTCTACATTTTATACATGCATTGATTTTCCTTTTGTTTTGCTTTTATTTGTATCAAGTCTTTACTAATCTATATATATAAAAGAGTAGAGGGGTTTCTTAAAATCAGCGCACAGCCAAAACTACTGGGTCTAGAGACTTGACATTTTGTACAGAGGTTACTGTTACTACGTAGATGAGCACTAAGAAAGGATTTTGAGAAATTCAACCCCTAAGGGTCCGAAATGGGGGTCCAAAGTTTGTATGGAGAAAAATGATGCCTTTGTCAGAATTGCATGAAAATTAGAATGAGTGTTCTTTACCATGAATAAATACGTTTCTCATTCAAGAATTTTACAAATTTTTACTTTGGGGGAAAAAAGCAGGGCCAATGTTCATAACTAGAAATATTGTTCGCAGTGTAAGTATAAGCCTTATAAATTTTATGTTTTGCACATGGGTTTCTATAGGTATTAATACTTCAAACTAATTTTATAAAGGTTAGAATAAGATATAAAACTTTGTTTTGAATTCCTAAACTTCAAGCGAATGAAGTCGCTGGCGACCGCTAGTATTGTATATAGGAACTCTTTTAGTACCTAAGTAAAAAAAAACTACTACTTAAGCCTATTTCTATATTTTACTGTTACTAAGCTACATTGTCACTGAGTAACATAGGCTAATTTCTAGATTACGCGCGGACGAAGTCGCGAAAAAAAGTTTATATTCAAGAGAGAAAAAGTAACAGAACATCCAAGGTACAACCTGGATCTGTTTAAAAACTAAAAACAAAGAAATTCAACATTATTCAAAGCATATTCATATCCTATGGCTTCATTAGACCGATGTCATGCAAAAAACGCGAATTCGGTGTAATGAAGCCATAGAGATAGTGAATAAAGTTTATTTTGAGTGAAATATGACGTCGTTTTGTCTCATTTCCGTTCCGTCCACAGGAACACGACATGTGAATCCGGTTGACACCGGATTTAACGTCTCGCATTACCGTTTATTCATGACAATATATTGTTCCATATGTATGGATAAGTACATTTAAAAGTACATACTATGAAGTTTTACCTGTTTCAAAAAATTAGCTTGTGAATTCGTACACGTTCGCGGTAATATTTCTTAACTGCGACACCCATATCTTGTAAATTAAGCTAATATAAAAGTAAATAATGGTACAATGATATCCACACTTTGTATCATCTAGTTTTTCATTCGAGATATTAGGAGCGTGCTTGTACGTATGCAGGGCACTACACCCAGTTCTTTGCTATCCTCCACCCTTAATTGACTCACGTACCACCAACATATCAGTTTTTTTTTTAATGAGTCGTCAGAAAATGCATTTACGCACTCCTATTGGCTGTGCAATGGCGTAGGGAGTGTGGGACTCGCCGGCCACAGAAGGCGACCGGAATACCCACTAAAACCTGACGGTCCTCAAACGTATTACGGCGTGACCGCGGGCACTATGTTTCGTCCACGACAAACATATCAGATATACGCTAACATGCTTAGTCAATTACTAACCACCGTAATGTTTGAATCTCATAATACTTTACGTTAAAACAATCGTGTCAATTTCAATCGATTCAATTTAAAGTCGCCTTGAACGCGTACGTTCATTACTCTTTATTTCCGCGTCGTATTTTTTACGCTTCCTCGATGTTATCCTTATTTAATTTCCTCTTTTGTGACTTCAAAAACTTAAATGTATGAACGTGTGAAGATTCTATGGTTAAGCAGGTAAAGTAACTGGCATAGTTCGATACAAAAATAGTAAATATTTTCCGCTTTATTCCGAAACGAGAATCAGCGTTATTACTGTTGTACTTTCTACGTCTAGTACTGGTACATTCATAAAATTTATTCCAAAGTACAGAACATCCTTGTTTCTGGTACTTCTTAGGATACATAATTTTTTCAATGAGACTTCTGTTCTATCTTATTTAGTTCCGAGTGTCCTCCAGTATCGTATAATCGGCGACTTATTGGTCCTCGTTTATCGCAGGACTTTATACACTTTTTCGTAAAAAGGGGGTTTCTGTCAAATCAGTCTCTCCTCAATTTTGAGGTCTTGTTACCGACATTCATTTTTTCGGTCCATCAGTTCACGTCCCTAGAGTTCGCCATGATGAGAGAAAATTGTAAATAATAAAATAAATTCTTTTACAGTCAATTTTGATAATATGGCAGGCGATACGAAGTAAAGGGAATTACCGTAATCTTATGAAAATAGCGCGAAAAAGATGTCTACGATATTTTATTAGATAGTATAAAGCCGGCGTGCTACAAGTTATGACAATTCAAACTTTCATTGCACATGAAATTTTATTTAGCTTTAGCTAAAAGCACTCGGCAAAGGTCATCGGTGGCCTTCAGCCAACATTTTGTCGCGAATATTTTTAGCAGTCAACACAAATGCGTTATTCGTACAAAAAGTGGCCAAATATTTTTTACCTTCTTTACCAAAATAAAATGTTAATTCTTTATTTTATTAGTAAACGATATTAAAAGAGATTAATCGGTTATTAAACTCTACCCTTATTCCGAAAAAATGTATAAGGCACTGCGATAAACGAGGACCAATAAGTCATCGATTATACGATACTGGAGGACATTCGGAACTAAATAAGATAGACCAGGGGTCTTATTGGACCAAATTATGTATCATAAGAAGTAACAGGAACAAGGATATTCTGTATTTTGGAATAAATTTCATGAATGTACCAGTACCAACCGTACAAAGTACAACAATAATAACAGTAATTCTCGTTTTGGAATAAAGCGGTAAAAATTGCGGAAATAATTTTTCCTTTATAAATCGTTGCAATATAATTTCTTAATATCGGTACACAAGATATGTGATAGGTGTTAAATTATGTGCAAAGATATGTAACTAAATCTGTGCTGACATGTCAATAGGCTATCTATACGCTTCACTTAGAAAGTGATAAGAGTCAGCAATATCACAGGTTATAAAATTATAAATTAACTAGCTGTTGTTCGACTTTGTCCGCGTGGAGTTAAAAATATAGCCTATGTTACTCGGGGATAATGTAGCTATCTAATGGTGAATTTTTTTTTGAAATCGGCCCAGTAGTTCTTAAGTTATTTCAATACAAACAAAAATACAAAGTTTCTCTCTTTATAATATTAGTATAGACACAGATAATATAATATATACAGATACCCCATCCCATACAAAGAAAATAAGCGTCCAAATTTAAATAAGCAGTACTGCTTATTTTAGTGTCAAAATATCGTGAGGAGAAAACGCCACCCAATATGCAAGATGGCGCTATTCTCAATAAACGAAAGAAAAATAATTAAAATAAACGTCACGCGCCAATGTTCGGTACGGTTGACAAAAGCGGTTACATAATTAGTTTTAAAAATAATTTATTATACGATGGGCAAGGAGCTAAGGACCTTGGTTTACTTTTCAACAGCAACAAGCCATATGTCGTTGGAAAGGTCTTTGCTTATACATTATTTTTTAGTATAATGTAAATTGTTGCTTATGGGGTTCTCGAGTTATTGTTAAAAATAATGGCAAAATGTACAATTTCAACTTGCTTCTACTTAGAGCAGACTTACATCTATTGTACTGAAGTTTGTCAGTATTTACAGGTAATAGATAATTTTATGATACAAAAATTATTAATTGTAAAATTATAAATGGGTAGTGTTAGCTGACGGTACTTACTACGGTCAGGAGTACGCGAGTCCCGACGAGGACCGACGCGGTCCGAGGTGAGAGAGAGGGATGCTCCACGGAAATAATTTTGCGATCGAGTTATAATATTATATTATTTAGAATGCAAAGACATTAAAATATTAAGACCGGACACCGCAATAAAAAAATTTGCTTGAATATTTTTTTCAAGATGATTACTGATATAGTAAGGTCGAAGAAAAAGTAAACAGAACGTGCTATGTAACAACAAAATTGTTGTATTTATTTCACTACTGTTAATTTAGCCTAAATTGTAACTAAAATCTTCCTACCGGGGACTGGAAAAGACCTCACCTATCACGTGTTTCCGTTTGATACTAGACTTTCTGACCACCGTATAATTATAATATTTTAATTTATTTTGCTTATACATGTACATATTAGTCAAATATGTCAAATATCGTCCGGTCTATTATTATAGTAGTTCTTTGTTTCTCTCAGCATATGAGTAAACTGTAAAGAAGACAAAACTTCAATGGAATTTCAAATTGGAATTTCATTTTATTAGGGTTGTCACAATAGGTTGATACAAATGAAACAATGTATGTGTTAATTTCTTTCAACTCATTTCTAGTTTAAGCGTCATGTTAACCCTGGATACTACCGGTGTCGCACACACACGTACCACATACACGTACCACATACACACATTTGACAGAACCCTAGTTCAGATAAACACCATTAGAGAGCGCAATAATTAAATAAGTACATAATTAAGAATTAATAAAATTTTACAAAGGCTTAGTGTTACGTGTTATTTGATGTTTAAAGTAATACTAAATAAAGTAAATTTTAGTTTATTTTGGTTTTCAAGTTGATAAATTGCCGCGTTCGTTTCCTAATTTCAATACTCTGCTCGTAGCCCCATCTAGTGAAAAAAAAATAAACTAAAAAACTTTTGTATGGAATGGAACCCCGTGGTATAGATTAATAATTAAACTGTGTTAAAAATGTTCATAGATCATAATTTATTTTATAACTTTCTTAATTGTTGTTATTTAAAAAGCCAATGTAAAAGCTTTGAAAATGCCAACTAGATTATTTTAAGTTTGTTGACACAAGGTCTGTATAAGTCAACTATGTGAACACAAATCACTTTTATTTATCTAATTAAGACCCTAGACTTGGAGTTTATTGATATCGTTTATTACTCAGGTATTACATAACTTTCTAAAAAAATCTTATTTGATACTAGAAGTGACTTATTGAAATATTTCTTGATAAAAATATTTGACCGATAAAATATTGATATGTCTATGCGGTATCCGTTATCGTGGAATTTGCAAACGGCGCCCTGATTATAAATATAGCACATTTATCTATAAAATACGATTCTTAGCAAAAGAAAGTAACAAAGTAATAAAATACTTAAAGAATTTCCGCACTGCGACGTTTATTATTGTAATAGAGCCTTAGTTCGCGACTTCGACTGCGCGAAATAAGAAAATAATGGAAATAGCCTATGTTACTCAGTGATAATGTAGCTTTTCAATGGTGAAAGAATTTTTGAAATAATATTGTGTATTGTAATTTGATTGATGTTAACTGCTATTTCATTAGTTTCATAAAACTTAGTAGTTTATGAGTTCATTCCTACTTTAATAACGTACACAACAATATGAATCACACTTAAAAACATGTACGAGTATGTTACATTGTATCTATATGATACAACGTTCCCATTTTCAAAATATACTTTGTTCTGCTGCGCATTTACTCGTAAAGCGCAGATGCGAACATCCAAGGTGCGCCACTCGATCGATACGATGCAGATTTTACTGCAACACTATGAAAGGGGCAGATAAGTCTATTATATATCTATAAGTCTACAGAATTAACTAGACTGGGATGATTCTAAATCTTTCATAACTCAATAGTAATAAAGATAGAATTCTTTGTCGTGTTCCAAAGGCCGGCAACGCATTAGCGGTTCCCCGAATTTTGCAAATGTCCATAGGCGGCAAAATCACCGGTGATCCAGCCGCTCGTTTGCCTCCTTCTCTTATAAAAAAAATCCTACGTAATGTAGTCAGAGTGGTAAAAAAAAAATTAAGGATATTATTTTTAAACATTATCGTACTAATTGAGACATTTGTAGCAGAAAGTTAAAGTTCATGTCCTTATAAATGATAAAAATAATATGGGTCGTGAGATTTCAGAGAGACAATAACAATAGGTCTTCGTTGGTCAGTACGTGACCTGAATTATTTTTAGACTATCTTTATGTATGTTTATATGGGTCTTCTGTTCTATAATATTATCTTTTAAACTGACGCCAAAAAGGTTGTGATCTAAAAAGTATTATTACACTAAAGTCATGTCAATTAGGAAGTATTTTTTATTATGTGTCAATATTTAGCCGATATACAGGGTGTCCCGTAAGTCGACGCCAAAACTGAAACAGGTGATAGAGGAAGTCCTAAGAGACACCAGAAAAATATAAAAAAAAATCTATGTCTAATAGTTTATGAACTATAGCATGTTCTAAATTTTCGAAAAAAAGTACACCTGTGTTGGTTTTTAGCCTGCAGTAGCTATAACTCTTTACTTTTTAAATTTTTTATTTTTCTTGTCTAATCTTAAATAGTGTTTGTATAACCTACTGTTTAAAATTATAAGCTAACTGCTACAGATTAGAAGATAAGGCCACTTTTATCCGAACTATAACGGAACGATTAAATATTCGCCCAACTTTAAATGACTGTCCTGAAAAAAAATTGTACCAACGCTAGTATGGCACGTCGCGCGAAAAGTTGGCGCATTTAATAAGGATTCTAAAATGGTATAGCACTTGCTACACTATTTCTTACATAACAGGGAAAAAAATATTTTTCTTCAAAAATCGTCATTTTAAAAAAATCTTTTTATCCACTAAAAGTGATTTTAGTGGATAAAAATGGCATTGAATGCCACTTCTAGTTTAAATGGGAGGAAGAGGCATTCCGTGAAGTTCAAGGGAGATAGATACTGACGTTTTCGAGAATTTTTTTTTTGCGATAAATTTTCCTTATGTTTTAAACAATTATAATTGGGTTGCTAAAATTATAAAAAAGCATGTTCGCTTTCC
The DNA here is from genome assembly GCA_013186455.1 of Papilio dardanus tibullus. Taxonomy (NCBI): domain Eukaryota; kingdom Metazoa; phylum Arthropoda; class Insecta; order Lepidoptera; family Papilionidae; genus Papilio; species Papilio dardanus. Next base: position 19,841 of record QDHC01001502.1, read on the forward strand.
TTCAGCTCCAATACAACTAACATTTTCTCAAAAATTACCGGTTCGCATATCGCTGTAACGATACAAAGTTACAAAGTACACTTTGAACATACATTGAAGCTGAACAGCTGAGTTAATCAGCGGTGTAAGATCAGCCGAACTGGATGAAGGCCACGAACAGACCAACGTGAAAGACATTGCTCGACCAAGACAACGGCTCCAGAGAAAGAAAAAATCTTAATCCCAGTAACTTTTATAGCAAGAAAAAAAACACTCGAAAGCGTCAATATCTGTGTCACTCGAACTTCACGGAATGCCTCTTCCTCCCATTTAAACTAGAAGTGGCATTCGATGCCATTTTTATCCACTAAAATCACTTTTAGTGGATAAAAAGATTTTTTAAAAATGACGATTTTTGAAGAAAAATATTTTTTTCCCTGTTATGTAAGAAATAATGTAGCAAGTGCTATACCATTTACCACTTTTCGTGCGACGTGCCATACTAGCGTTGGTACATTTTTTTTTCAGGACAGTCATTTAAAGTTGGGCGAACAATTAATCGTTCCGTTATAGTTCGGATAAAAGTGGCATTATCTTCTAAGCTGTAACAGGTAGCTTATAATTTTAAACACTAGGTTACACAAACACTATTCCAGATTAGATAAGAAAAATAAAATTTTAAAAAAGTAAAGAGTTGTAGCTACTGGAGCTAAAAAACCAACACAGGTGTACTTTTTTTTCGAAAATTTAGAACATGCTATAGTTCAAAAACTATTAGACATAGATTTTTTTTTATATTTTTCTGGCGTCTCCTAGGACTTCCTCTATCACCTGTTTCAGTTTTGGCGTCGACTTACGGGACACCCTGTATATTTTTTTTATATTATAAAGTTGCAAACGAGCAAGCGGCCACCCAAACTCGTCGAAATAGCGAAACGACCGCTGTTCATAGACATCCGCAATTGCAGATGCGTTGCCTACACTCAATCTTCGGAGGAGGAGACGCACAACAAGTGGATAATTCCTCTTACTCTGCGTCCTCTCCTCCGGAAAATCCACATCCCCTTACTGTAATCTCTTTATAGGAAAAGGATAGGAAGGGAAATTACCGGTACCACGCTTAATATACAAAGCACGGAATTGCATTTGACGTCTGTTTTCTGTGTGGTCGTGGTATTTCACCGGGCGAGCCGGACAATTCGTGCGAAGATGTTAAAGTGGGTTCTACTACTGTTAAATTTCAATTAAAATAGGGCACATATTGTGTATCAAACAGCCAATATAATAAACCCCTGTACACTAAATTCTATTCGGTCAGAGTTGTGTTACGTAAAATTCGGAAATAAGACTAATTATCTTAACGAAACTAGACAATCGTGGGCGTGGCGTATGTGGGTACATACATAAATATGTAGTTCACTCTGAGGCGCCATTGAAAACAGTGCCAAAATATTATGCAAGGTGTAATGTTTTGCTTGTAATTATCTGTTGAAGTACTGAAGAAGTCACACATACACGCATATCTATATGGTCCTTCTACTATTGGGTACTTTTTATTATAAAAATAATGGCAACATAATGTACTATGATACTGGAAACGGCAATGTTTTATCGGTTATTTGCTCACAGAATCCAAAAAATGATCGTTTTCTTTCATTGTCTAAATTTAAATACGCAGACAGATTCGTGCTTGATTTTTTGTCCATTACATTGTTGTCAGTTTATATGGAATAAAAATTGTGAAGTTTGTCACGATTTTAAAAATCTTTTGAAAGTCTAATCTATACTTATATTATAAAGAGGAAACCTTTGTATTTTTATATTTTTGTATGTATAAGTCAAAAAATCCTTGGCCGATTTCAAAAATTCTTTCACCATTAGAAAGTTAAATTATCCCCGAGTATCATAGGGTATATTTTTTAATTCCACGCGGAAGAAGTCGCGAACAACAGCTAGTTTTCTATATGGAGAGTTCAAAGAAAAAGGTTTTTGATTTGAACCTGTCATCTATTATTTTCTCAGTTGAGTTGGCTCTATCAATGCAATTCACGTGACTTTTCTAAGATTTGATGATTCTGAACTCGATCAATCACAACAAATAATAGGACAAAGTCCAATTTGTACTGAACATTGAACTGTATAGAAATAGAATAATATTGTGACAGGCGTAAAGTAGGTTTCATACAATCTGATTATTAGTACATTATCTTTGCTGTCTGGTAAATATTGCCCACTAAAGGTCAGCTTACATTTGAATGTATTTGTGTCTCGTTGAATTTTATTACTTACGTGCTTTAGCTCTTATGAACAATAAAGAAGAATCTTAACGACTGGCGCCGGTGTCCAACAACTATAAATAACTGTTCACATGACCGCGTATTTTTGTCGCCTGCTATATTGGTCTCGTGTAATTAGTTGCTGACTACTGATTTTGTTGTTTTATTGTACTTTGTTGGTGAAATATTTAGTTTGATTATCCAAGTTAATTAAATCAATGAGATTAGTAGGCAACATATTCTACTAAAATATTCCATTTTAATTGTCGGTTTTTGTATATTTATATTACTTTTTTTTTCTTTTTTGACTTATTATTTGTCTTTTGTTTATTTCCAGCCAGCTAATCGTGAGAAAATGATGTCGCGATCCGCGTTCGTGCTCGCTGCGGTCGGTCTCGGTCTGTCCACTTTCAGCGTGCGCCAAATGATCCTCCACCAGACCAGAAGAATCTAGATGCCCGCAAATAATACACCGAGAATTTTTTAGGACCCACTAGACCGCTTCATCCATCCCAATTGAAGCCCGTGATGTTGCATAAGAGAAAATGATTTTTGTTTATGATACGCGTCTTAGACGATTCGAAGAGATTGAATGATTATAGTAAAACGTTTTAATGTAGGTGGAATTTGAAATTGTCTTAGATTATTTATTTTTGTGCTGTGTACTAGATGTGATCAATTTTTTTGCGAATAAAAAATGTAAAACACGCATAATGTACAGAGACAATTATTTCCTATTGCTTCTTGTCGCTTTGTAATTTGCTGAACGAATGGTTATGAAAATTAATTTAAGTTATAATTATTGTATGGACGAAACTGTAATTAGGTTGACTGGTTGGATATTTAAATGGATAAAGTGTCTTGCAATCGTTTTAATTGTGATGGAAACCAAATAAACATGTTTACCGAAATTATGTTGAATTATTTAACTTTAGTGCAGACCGGATTTCTTCAATACGACATTGGAGGTGGATTAAAATAAATATAAACGAATAAATGTAAACAATTTATTAAAATTAACAAAACAACAGCATCAATTCTTCAAACATTGTAATATAAACAAATGCAATTAAATACAGTATTTACACTAAATGCCTTTTTAAAAATAAATCACTGCAGTTACAAAATATACAAAATTTTCCACGTGTAAATAAATGACCGATGACATGTAAAAATAAGTTGTCAGTAACTTACTATATTTTTCACTTTAAAATTGATTACACAGATTTATTTACTATTATTTAAAATAAAAAAGGTATCTTGTAAAGGCAAATACATATTATGCTTAGAATTGCTATGTCTAAGTTTAGTACTTTTCTACAACTATAATTTGCGTCTTCAAAAAAAGTCACTTAAACTAACATGAATATTAACTCTAAGGAAAATATTTTTATTCCACAGAACTAGCTAATTCACAATCGATATTTCTAAATTTGTGCTACACAAAACCAAACCAAACATTTAATTTACACGTAAACCACACAACTAAAATACTAATCTAATTTCTATATTAATTCTAGACTCAATGTTTACTTAATTTGATTAAAAACATATTTATTGGAAGATATAATTGAACTAATTTCGTAATACTAATAAAAACGGAGTTATGTAACTTTACACTCTGGAGACTAGTCGAGGTAGAAATTAGTACTTTGATGAAATCTTGAAAATATGAACATTATTTATTATGATATTTTATTCTAAAAGCCAGCTTTAGGAAAATATTTGTGTGGACGAACTTTAGTGATAACAAAGGCCCTTCGTACACAAGGGTATATAAATCTGCGATTTTTATTACAACATACGCAATACAGTCCCATGACAGCGACGCGTAACTGTACGAACCTCTATGATCATCATCATCATCACCAGCTCACTATACGTCCCCACCGAGGGACGCGGAGCCTACCCTAAAGGGTGACTAGGCCATAGTCAACCACACTGGCAGTGCGGGTCGACTTCACGCATCTTTGAATTTCTTCACCGATAAGTTCAGGTTGCATCACGATGTTTTCCTTCACCGTAAGAGCGTCAGGTAAATACGTACATATGAAATTCTAAAATCGAAAAACACATTGGTACATGGCGGGATTGAAACTCGGTACCTGCAGATTGCAAGTCAAGAGCTAAACCCCTGACACACTGACGCTCTTATCTCTTAACCTCCGAGATTGTATTAAATCGTTTTGTGAATAAATCCCATATTTTTATACCTTGTGTATAAAGTGTATTATTTCTATAGTTACACCTTAATAAAAGCAATACTACAAGACTTATCTATAAGATTCGGAACATTTGAATTTACCGATCGATAGTAATTGTGTTAAGAAACTTCCACCTTATACCTTATTATTTATTTTCTACTATTATTATTTTTAATTAAACATAATTTAAGTAACAATTAGTCAACATTGTGATATAAACAATTGTATGATTGATATTTATAAAACAATATTTTAACAATAAATTCGGACGTTATTGTATTGTCGTAACATCGATATTATGAGTATCCCTTGCATTCAAATATGTTAAAATAAACAAACAATAATTTTGTGTTATGTTACGACAGTTTACACTAAGAGAAAAAAATGTGCCCAAGTAATATTATTGCAGTCCACCATTCAAATAGTGCAAGATTAGAGCTGGTATATGTAACCACACTGTCTTACACTAATTCCAGGAAGGCCGGTCTACGATCAGCAGAGACTAATGTGGTCGAAATGGTAGTATGCGTGTACATATTTTTCAGTTATAATCCAGCGTCTTATTCGATGGCTTGACTGCAATACCACCGGGTATTAAGTCTGAATTTATTAAAAAATCTAAAGGGAGTAGGGGGTTCAAGGACTTCTAAACACGGTAGATATGTCCTTGAACACGTGGCGCTACGGGCGCTTGAAGTATTGCTCGTCGACGCGCTTAGCGAGCGCCACCAGAGCGTCATGGCGGCGCACGATGTCAGCGAGCGCGCGGCACGGCAACCGCGTTGTTATTATTGTGAACACGTGCCCGAACACCAGCGCGTCCAACTCTGTAGGCCTGGATAAACAATTTACATTATTAACTAAATATACAACCAATTAAACCAGGGTTGGCTTACTGGTAGTTTTGTTCAACCCCTATGGCTTCATTAGACCGAGTAAAGCCTTGTTCGCACCAGGATAGTATTTTAGTCGAATAGCGAGTAGCATTTATCCTATCAAAGGATTTACTACTGTTCGGACTCGTTTGAGCCTAAACCTTTTATATTAAGGTAGTAATTTAGTAACTAAACGTGTCCGAACAGCAACATTTTAGTAGAATAGATTAGTAAATCCTTTGTTCAGATACTTGCTCTTCGACTAAAATACTATCCTAGTGCGTACAAGGCTTTAGCGATAAAAACGGAGATTTTACTTTATTGTAAGACCGTTTTTTTGCGTAACATCGGTCAAATGAAGCCGTTAAAGTCAATTGTAAACTAAGACTAAATAAAATTGATTAGAAGGTAGAAATTGCATAAATCTTTAGTCCTCTTTTGGGAAAGGTAAAAGGAAAGGTTAGGTAAGGACGAAAGGGGGATTAGGCCCAGTACAACTTATACAATAGATAATTTAATTCCATTTTAGATTATATAAAAAAACATAACTATAGAAGAAAATAAATAGAAAACTTACGCAATGAGACTTTCTTTCAAAGTATCCAAACTTACTAACTTGAAAAGATTAATTTCAAAAAAAATCATGGCCGTTTTTTATAAAGACGCATTTATTTAAAAAAATCAATAACCAATACTAACAATGAATTTTAAAATAAAATAAAAATCGCAACATTAAAATTATATCGGGAAATAAACTAAATAAATTATGAAACATAGAGTTTTTTGTGATATTTTTCAACATATTAAGTATTTATTTTATTATTATTTATGTTTGAATAATTAATCAACTTCGGCAATTTCAACGCCGTTGGTGACAAGTACGTTCTTCTTACGCAAACAATCCATCAAATTCTCTATAGTTATCTCTTCGTTAATAGGACTGCTAACTGACGTATGTCTAGAACCTGAAATATCACCGCCATTTATTACTTCAACACCTTCAATGCTACCTCCGAGGTCACTTTAAATACGTAAGAAAGAAAAATAATGTTCTCTCATGACTTACCATCCTACCATTTAAAGCGATATAAAAATTCAATTAATCCTTAAAAAAAATACTTAATATAAAAAAAAAACAATTCGAACCTGGTACCACGAGAGGTGAACGACACATCTGAGTATTAATAGAGGTATCAGACGATTTTCTCTCCGTCCTATTTGTATCCACGTATTCATCTATATATTCCTTTTTGTGACTGTCAAAATAAGTGAAAACATCACAAGATGGAAAAACGTTCTAAGTTCCTACCAAAAAAAATAGTGAGAAAATTTACGTAACAAATTTGTACATACATTTGAATTTACCGACTTTCAACTTAGTAAGTGTGTGTGTACCAAAGTATGATATCTGTACCAAATATTGATGGTCTGTAGATACCTTCAAACAAAAAATCATCCAAACTTTCGTATTTAAAAATATGATTGAATTACCTATAATCAGATTTAGTAAAAACATTATTTTGTGTTAAATCATTATCATTAGTAACAACTTCTGTTAAATTCTTATCAGTCGTGAGTCCATCACTATCAAGTATATCACCATCATTACTAACTTGTATCATATCATCTCCATTATCAATCGAGTAAGTCTTATTTGTTAAACCATTCTCTTCAATCGTATCCAAATAATCATTTATATTTAATGTAACATAATTACATTCTTCTGCTGCTGATATAACTTCAAAATCATTCTTTTCAATAATAATTTCTTTTTCGACAGTAATTTTGTCAATTCTCTTGACAATATCTTCGACTAAGTTATAAATGAATTCATAATGATCACAGTTTGGATAATTTAAAGGTTCGTTATATTTACAAGTGACTTTGCCTTCTTCGGAAGCCATTATTATTATTTGTTTTGACGCAAAAGGTTTGAAACCTGTGTAAAGGTAATTTATTTGAAATGGGTAATAAGTAAATATGTACTGAATTTTCTAAATTAAATACTGGTAAATATTCCATTGCTGATAAATAAGTATCCAATGCCTTAATAAATAAAAAAAAAATAACACAAGATATATTGTGTTGCCATAAAAAAAATATAATTGCATTGGACCTATTTCACGAATAAAAAAAGACAAAAAAAAACTACGCTACTAAATTAAATTGAAGTATAATAACCAAAAACATCTCTTGAATTAGCGATAATTTCACGATTCGATCTCTTCATACATAATTTAGATTTTTTTATTCTCGTGTTACTTTTAATTAGATTCAGTTCAGGCGACAGAGATCTCCGGAACGACACACGTGATGCTTGCTTCAATAAATACTCTTCTTGTGGCTGAATTACAAAATTTAAATAAAAATATAAATCCGTTACTACATGGCTTCATTAGACCGAGTTCGCGATAAAAACGGAGATTTTGCTTCGGCGTAAGGCCGTTTTTTGCATGACATCCGTCTAATGAAGACGTAGTGTTAGAGTCTATATAACCAGAGATTACGGAATTTATTATTATCCAGGCTTGCGTCAAATGTAATAAAATTCAAGTCAATTCATCAAATAAAACTTATTAAAAAAAAACTGACGACTTTTTTGGAGAAATTAATGTATTCGGAGTTGTGATATGGGTTAACTTCAAAATTAAAGATTCCTCAAAACTAAATTGGGATAGTATTTTAGTCGAGTGCTAAGAAACAAGTATCCAAACAAATGATTTACTAACCTACTATAATAGAATGTTGCTGTTCGGACACGTTTAGTTACTAAATTACTTGCTACTCGACTAAAATACTATCGTGGTGTTTGTACACTTTAGAGACCATAGAGTCAATGCTTCTACAACTGCAAAAGTCTATGGCTATCATTTCCCTAAGGAAAACACACATGGCAACTTATTTGACCACCTTTTGCAAAAAAATAAATATTTTTTTGTCTAAAAAAAAAACTTACCGTTAATTGTAAACCTGTTAAAGTGGTCATTCTCATAAGATGTTTTAACATGGCGCTTGTTATAGGTTTAATTATGTTTATAGCTTGAGGGCCCGTAGCCGACAGCAGAGCGCGCACGTGGCCGTACGCCAGCGCGTCAAGCGCAGTCGGACTGGAGGGGGAAGGACACAGGAAAGGAAACTTAAAAGGATAAATAACTTACGGCCGAATTTTCAAGCACCACTCAAATATTTAAGACCATCTTACATGTTAAGTCCACGCTTTAGCATTCTAGTTACCTCGTTTAATTTTGATATTTAGTTTTTAAGTGACGCTTAAATTTGAATGACGTTTAAACATTTAGCCGTTGTACACTTATTCTTAACATATCTAGATTTAAATATGTACATACTTTTTAATCATATTTGTATATACGGCTTCATTAGACCGAGTTGGTGCATAATTTACTGCGTGACATCGGTCTAATAAAGCCTTAGCATAATAAATATTAATATTTCTATTGATACTTACGTTCCGAAGAAGAAATCCCTTTCCCCGAGACGTTGGCTTAAAGAATTGCAACATTGTTCAACCTGAAAAAAATAAATTTTAAACTGAAGATTCTATTATAAAACGAAATCAAACAAATGTATATTTTTATGAGACCTGGATAAGCGAGAACCTCTGTAAGCGAGAGTCAGTACATGGTCCAGACGCGTTATCTACATAAGCGAGAAACTCTGATTAGAAAGAAACCTCTGTAAGCGAGAGTCATTACATGGTTCAGACGCGCTATCTCCATAAGCGAGAAACTGATTAGAAAGAAACCTCTGTAAGCGAGAGTCATTCCATGGTCAAGACGTGCTATCTCCATAAGCGAGAAACTGATTAGAAAGAAACCTCTGTAAGCGAGAGTCATTCCATGGTTCAGACGTGCTATCTCCATAAGCGAGAAACTGATTAGAAGGAAACCTCTGTAAGCGAGAGTCATTCCATGGTTCAGACGTGCTACCTCCATAAGCGAGAAACTCTGATTAGAAACCTCTATATGCGAGACAAATATCGCGGTCCCTTGGATTCTCGCTTATCCAGTTCGACTGTATAAATAAAAATAACTTACATCAGCTAAAACTTGATCCAACGTCTTATCATACCAGTGTAAGGCTTTCAATCTTTTTATGACGTTATTCCTCTTAGACCTCGTCTGCAGCCAGCCTAACGGCCACGGGTACACGGAGGCATTGCGCACACGGGTCACCGCATTGAATGTGTCATTGTCCACCCATGATATGTACAGCTGTGGCACAGTTTAAAAATATTGAAAACTGCTGCGTCCATAACTTGGACTTCATTAGACCGAGTTCGCGCAATAAATGGAGATTTTTGCTTCGACGTAAGGCCGTTTTTTGCGTGACATCGGTCTAATGAAGGCTTAGAGTATGAATACAAGGTTGCTATTTTTTTTAAACATAGCTTAATATTAAAAAAATATTTTTATTGTCTACTTCTACTGCAAAATGTTTGAAATCAAGTAAAATAATTTTGTAATTACAATTTAATATGTTGAATTTTTTACAGTTCTTTATCTGTACCAAATTTCACCAAGATTCATTAAGCTGTTTCAGGCATACCTTCAAACAAACATACTTCGTAATTTTCGCATTTACAATATTAGTAAGAGTATGATAAACTGAGTAACTCAGCGCCAATAGCCTAATGGCCTGGGGTACCTCGCGTTCAGTGGTTCGAATCTCCACAATCGACGATCCTGAACCATATCCTAACACAAGCTTTTTCAAACGTACTAGTCATGGTTAAAGGAAATATTAGTAATATTAGGAAATTAATTTGGTTGATTCGCTGCTCGTTTGCCCCCTTCTCCTATAAAAAACAAAAAATAAATAAATACATAAAAATTTACTAATATATTTAAATAAATACTTACCTCAGCATTAACAAGGACATTTGTGATAAGACTCATATAAGCTCTCATTTCAGCCTTCTCCTCGGTTGTCAGACGACCACATAGTGATACACCTTTGTTAGCAGCAAACTGTACAATAGGTTCCAACTCAGACACAACGAACGCACCGCACTTTATAAACGGTACTCGACCGGACGGTGACATGAATTCCGCATTCCAACGCATCTCCACTTCAAATGGTAGATTACACATCTATAATAAAATTATTGATTGTTAAAAAAATGTGATTTTTTAAAGATGAAAAGTTTGTGGTTATAAACTGTTCACCTTCATTAGACCTAGTTTGCGTTAAAAATGGATATTTTGCTTCGACATCGGTACGTTTACATCGCGAACTCGGTCTAATGAAGCCAAAGCATTATGGACAAATATTCTCAAATTATGAATTTTATCACTCCCATAGATTGAGTAGAATAAGTGAAAAGTTTTAAATGTTTTCTTCAACACATCATGATCACCACCAGTTCACTATAAGTCTCTACTTAGGGGCTTGGGTCCTAAGGGGTGACTCCAAGACATAATCTTAGTATAATATAATAAGAAATTCATATAAGCTTATAAATAAATGTCTAACTCCATTCGTTAGACTGATAGACTTCATTAAACAGATGTCACACAAAAAACACCCTTATGCCGAAGTAAAATCTCCGTTTTTATCGCAAACTTGGTCTCATGGAACCATAGGGTAATAGAAAATCTTTGATTGCTTTATGTACCTTTAAAAATGCTTGAACCGCAAGACAACTAGCATTATCAGGTAATAAAATTTGTTCCACTTCATACGGCTGAAATAACTTTACATTGTCCGGCCATGGCTCCTGAGCTGTAATTGAGAAATTAAATCAATTATTCAGTATTAAAAAAAAATATTAGCTCTTCCAGCCAGCAACTTCTTCTATTCCATTATAACTGGCCATTTCAAATTTAAAAAATAAAAACACAAAATAACAAAATGTTAATGACATAAACAATTCTTGAAAAACAATAACACAATTTACACACCTATAAAAATAGGGAATAGAATACTATTGTATTCATAGATTGGTCAAGTTCTTTTAGGTTTAAATTTATAGAAGGTTATTTTAATTTCTTTGAACGGTAAATTTATAAATTAATATATTTTTTATAAAAAATATAACATTTAATACATATTTCAATTCTGTAATACCTTTTCATAGATTTTTTATACAGAAAAAAATATATGAAGTTTGCCACCCTGAATCTATCAAATATCAAGTATATCATAGAAAATATTGGAAAAAACTATATTTTTAAGTAATTTATACTTTTAATTTAGCACAAGTTTTAAAAGTTTTTTAAAAGAAGATTTTTTTCCTTCCACTTTTTGCTCTAAACTGTTTATAAAGTTTATGTAAATTATAAACAATCTTATCAACGCAGAGATTCAGGTTGCCAAAACTAATGTAGTATTTTTAGGTTCATATAAAAAAAAAATTAGGTTCATATAAAATACAAATATCGTTGCCTAAGGGATTAAACTGTATGTTTGAAAACCACACACAAATCCGAGAATTTTAAATACCAAATACAAATGGGTCGCCTTCCATTTTCATAGTTCAGGACGCAAATAATTTGAAGAGAGTGATGTAACTTTAACTCACAGAGATATAGGGCACCCTGCATCTATAATTAAGCGATACCGTTGTAAACAGCGAATAGAAATAGAAAATACTTTAATTATGTAACTTATTGTAAAAACAAACTTTCATGTTATCAATAAAATTGTACTATTACCATTTAGTGAAGTCATTATGGAGTCCTTAAGAGACATGTCGGGCATTCCTGGACTACCAATTTATATTATTCTATTTCTGATGGATAATTGAGACAGAAATTCAAAAACACTAATTTAAATTTGTGCTCGATTTCAATAATTTTTTGAACACATGACATCAGCTGTCAATTTCTTTTTTTTTAAGGTAGTCAAATATCGATGGTTGATTTTATATAAAGGTTGGAATTGTAAAAGTAAAAAAGTTGAAAAAATTTTATTTGGTTTGCTCAAATATAATTTTCATTTAATCAGATTTACGGTAACATACACATACGTATGAGACTATCGAAATATAGTAAGTTCCGGAAAAGTCAGGAGCCAAAGGCTCATAGAATCAATTAAATAAATATCTCTTACCCATTTGAATTAGCTTAGTCATGTTATTTCCAACACAAGACACATTATTGTTAAGTAAATTGATTCCAAAAGCAAACTCTTCATCAAAGTAGTCGAAAGGTCTTTCTATAGGTTCATTTGTCGCATTTGTTACCAAAGTGGATTTTGATTGAATAAATTCAGTGTATCTTTCGATTATTACTTGGTCGACCTTTATATTTGAAGTAGATGAATTCTCAGTTGGTGGAGATTTTAGGCCTAAATCTGAACAAAGGTATTCAATATGTTTTATTTTATTCACTTCAGGATTCACACTCTCCAACATTTTAACAGTGTTTCGAGATTTTGAATTTTTAAAACTAATTAAAATATCATAATAATTTTAAATAATCATTAAAAACATGTGTTCGTAATTGTCATTTTTAATTTTCATAATAAATAATGACAGAATTTTGATGTGGGCTGAGAATTTTCTCTATTTTCCCCGAGTAATATTTTATTTTCTCCCAGTAAAGTAGTCAGGTGTGTACTCTTTGTCTTTTCAAACCGTTTACTCTTTGACTTGATGTTAATGTTTGACATTGACACTGTGACACGCTTAAGAAATCGCAAAAGTTGTTGTGTGGTTGAAAATATAAATAGAAAATACTCATTTTATTTCAGCAAATTTTATAGTAAACACACAAATTACCTAAGATAATATTAATTTACATATAGCCTTTTACTAAACAACCATGGCTGATGTACTGGATATCGAAAACTCCGAAGAGTTTGAGGTTGACGAAGATGGTGAACGTAAGTAGCGTCACTGATTCATAAATAAATAAGATCGATTGGTTTCGCGCTAAATAAATAGTGATATTTTACAACTGTCCGAAGAAATCTAGATTGGTTATATTTTGTGATCGTATTTTGATATTTGTATGTCTGTTTTCTAATAGAGGGGATTGCAAGACTAAAAGAGAAGGCGCGTAAACGTAAGGGTCGTGGTTTTGGAAACGAAGGTGGCGGCGGCGGTGCACCAGAGCGCGGGAACAGGGGAAGGTATAATACGATTTAGAATAGAAAAAAATACTTACAAATGTTTACAAAGTCCAGAAACCTATTCTAATTATTGTATTATGTTTTAGATATGATAGTTTGGCCCCGGATGGTGATGGTAATACACCAGGGCCGCAGAGATCAGTAGAGGGTTGGATTCTGTTTGTCAGCAATGTTCATGAAGAAGCACAGGAAGAAGACATACAGGTAATAAAAAGTAACTTAGTAATATATTGTTATTTCTGTTTTTGTCAATGCAATAGAAAGGGATGATAATATGGTTTGATTTTCTTTCAGAATCAGTTTTCAGAGTTTGGTGAGATCAAAAATATACATTTGAACTTGGATCGGCGCACCGGCTTCTTGAAGGGTTATGCTTTAGTTGAATATGAAACATACAAACAAGCTGCGGTAAGATTTACTTGTATTTCAGGGACCCAATTATCTACATACTTCATATTCTGAAATTCGTTTGTTAACTATATTAGCGTTTATCAGTAAGCAATTAAAATTACTTTGTAAGTGGGTTTTGTGTTTGCATAGATTGTTTTACATCTTTGAATTTTATCTAGATCCCTTTTATAAAACATCCATCCAAATTTTCACATTTCAGCTGGCTACAAATGTCTTAACTGTACAGTTGACTTACACACATCAATTTGAACTGTACAGTTAAAATTGAGGGCCCGTAGACGGCTTTATATTTGTCATTTTTTATTTCAGAGTGCCCGTGAATCACTAGATGGTGCTGATATCTTGGGTCAGTCAATATCAGTGGACTGGTGTTTTGTGAAGGGACCAACCAAAACTCACAAGAAGAGACGATAAAAAAATTATCTCTAAGAAATATACCATTTGAGTTATGTATTGCACTATTAGTTGAGTTTATGGATATATGCTTCGGAGTACATTTCTCTATATTTTTTATTGATATACAGAGCTGACTTCAAATTCAGTAACAGTGTAAAAGATATTTACGAAATGGATGTTTTAGTTACTAACATATTACATAAATACATGAAACAAATATTCGTCTTTGAATTAGCTTTATATTCAATGCTTTGCATAACTCTGTATAATGTCTATTACTTAGGAATAAGGTAATAAACATAAGTCTTCATATATAATGTTTTATTTAATCTCTTCTCATATAGAAACTATGAATTGGATAAGGAAATACAGTAGTGAGATGGTTCTTTTGGTAGAGTAAATTTCGCATCCAAAGAGGGTAGTTTTGAAATTTCAGATTTAAACTGTGCAATAGAGAGATCACAAAAATATGCATGTTGCGCAGTTAACTTTGGAAGTTCATCGAATGAACAAAAGCAAGAAAAATTCAATTGAGGGGATTATCCAAGAAAAAAAGATAAATGCATCAATTAACTTTATTCAGGTTTATAGTATTTGTGAAAGTTAAATTTAAACTGTTGAAAATATTATTGTGGATTTAATTTGTTCAAACTTTCCACACATTATTTTTTTGAATATATTATACTTGTTAGGCTCATATCATTGTATGTGTGAAGTCTTATTTAAAGGAGGAAAAATAAAAGATTCATAACTTGTCTTAAGTTTAATATACTCAAGCTATTGAGCTTGCGTTTGAGGCGATACGGGGCCACAGATCAGCGCACTCTTTGGCTACAGGTCCAGTGATGGCAGAGCCTTTCATTTCACCCTTGTTGTTTACTATGACACCTGCATTGTCTTCGAAATATATGAAAATACCATCCCGCCTTCTAAACGGTTTCCGTTGCCTGATGACCACTGCCGGCATTACCTGGAATAAGGAGCAAGTGTTATTGTACACATGACTTGGACATTAAAAGGTTAAAGATTAAAAGATAAAGTAACTTCAGTCAGCCAAGGCATATCTACAGACCATTTTGGTTCAGATAATAAATATTAGCGAAACCTTTGGCATATCATCATATCACAAACTAGCTGTTGTTCATGACTTCGCCCACGTGTAATTAAAAATTATAACCTATGTTACTCAGGGATAATTTAGCTTTCTAATGGTAAAAGAATATTTTAAATCAGCCCAGTAGTTTTTGAGTTATTTCAATGCATAGTATAGATTTCCTTAATGATGTTTTTTTTTGTCTGTTGTAACAATTTGTGGTAAGACAATGATTATCTGATATGCCTAAAACTTACAATAATGCATACCAAACAAAATACACAATATACTACTAGTAGTAAACGAATGTAAATTACAAAAATTATATAGTTTTAATAAGTATAAATTTAATGTTAACCTTTTTCCTGAGTTCAGGTTTGCCTTTCTTGACGGTAGCTACAATCATGTCACCAGAGCCGGCAGCCGGGAGCCTATTCAGGCGACCCTTGATACCTTGCACAGCAATCACATAGAGGTTCTTTGCTCCTGTAATAGAGACGTTATAAATTTTGTATTTCATAGACAAACAAAAAAGCAAATAAATGTTATAAATTCTTGTGTTTATTTTTTACGTTTTGTGGTACTAAAAGTTTCTTTGTAAACATAACACATTTGAATAATTGCTGACTTATTGTTAAAATTCACTTTCGAGCATGTCAACATGTGTTTATTTTAACTGTAATTTTGCGGACTGAACAACCTCAGACACAGCCAAGGAAGAAATCATTATGTTTCATAAAATAATGTTTGTTTGATCATCATCGGTGTGTTCAATCACTTCAATAGTAATTATAGGTTATGAATACAAACAAGTCAAAACATTTACCTGTGTTGTCGGCGCAGTTTATAACGGCACCCACTGGTAAACCCAGTGAGATACGGAACTTCGCTCCGGCGGAACCACCACGTCCTTAAAAATAAAAAATATGCACACTTTAACATCGTTCACCACAACACTTTTAATTCGAAGAAAACATTTAGATATCAAAAATAAACGCGCATAATAGACTACGAACACAATAGGATAGCGTCTGAACATATTTAACTATAATTTTCTGTAATATCGACTTGATTACAACGGATATTTTATAATTCACAAACCTCTCTTAGACATTTTGTTGTGTCACTTTTTAAAGAGGGATTCAAAAAGGCCGTGCCAGAATTGAAGTTAGCATCAATGTTACCATTTAAAATATCTTAATTTTCCCAACATTTTTACTGAAGTTGTTTGCAGCAAATATTCTTATGAAGTCAGATTTAATTAATAATTTGAGCAAAATAGTATGGTTTAATGAGCTTCGATATGTTTATTTTTAATTGAAGTTACATTATTTACATTTAAAGTTACATACAAAAATGTTTCGCAAAAATTATACAAATCATAATCAGAAAAGTTTGATAAAGGATATAAATCATAAATAACCCATTCGATTTTTCAAAATAAAATTTTTTAAGTTGTAATTATGAGCGCAAGGTAAAAAGTGTTATACTTTTTTTAAATTATACTCTGTGATTTTTACATTTCAATGCGGCTTGTCATTTGTCATTACAATACAAAAATTTGTTAGAAACTTTTCAACTTAACGTTTCATTAATTTCTGCTTAATATAAATTATAATGGCTTTTATGGGTGATATGATAAGTCCTTCGCCGCTATGGCAAAACGGCCCATCTCCTGGTGCTTTCTATAACTTCCCTGGAAATTCTAATCATGGACCTACAAGTCACACTAACCAGGAATTTAGAGCTCAGTAAGTACATTTACTGATAAAATTAAATGCCCATAAATATTTCATTTAATTAATCATTGTTTTTTCTTCAGCTCAGCTGCACCTATAACTACAACCACTACCGTAATTGGGATAAAATTTGATAAAGGATGTGTCATTGCGGCCGATACTCTCGGATCTTATGGTTCTCTCGCCAGATTCAGAGACTGTCCCCGTGTTTTAAAGGTCAACGATCTCATCCTCCTTGGTTCCGGTGGAGATTATGCTGATTATCAATATTTGAGAGATATTATTGAACAGAAAATGTGAGTATAAGATTCTAATTACATGCTATTACTTTAGATTTCCCTTGCTTACTAAAGATAAAGCTATAAGTAAATATCAAGTTGTATTAGCTGCATATCGGAGAATATACAAAAGTTGATACATTCTCCACCAGTATTGACGAGCAGTGTGTCGGAGATGGTCTGCAGCTGAAGCCCAAGTCGCTGCACTGCTGGCTCACTCGCGTTCTCTACAACAAGCGCAGCAAGATGGACCCCTTGTGGAGCAACTATGTTGTTGCTGGTATTCAGGTAACATAATCTAATACTCAATTTAAAAATAATTATTGTCCTTTTTTAGATAAATATTGGGTGGTATCTATTTATATTTTTATTCTGAATCATGGTTATCTATATTTTTTTAGATAAGAAAGGAGTTCAAATAGTGTTTTTGATATTTTAGTTACTGCTAATTATGTTTTAAAAGTTTATTTAGACAAAATTAAAATTTATTATTATTAAATTAATATAAAACTGAATATACAATTATTTTACATGTTAAGTAATAGCAACAAAGTATTTTTTTCATGTATAGGATGGTGAGCCGTTCCTGGGAGCTGTGGATAAGTTGGGTACAGCGTATGAAGATGCTGCCATAGCGACGGGAATGGGAGCGTACATGGCAACACCTTTGTTACGTGATGTGCTCGACAAGGGACCGTTGAATGAAGAAAGTGCTAAGTATGGATTTTTGTATTTAATTTTTATTTAAAATATTTAGGTGTTGACAAAGTCAATGGTTGAAACTTAATTATGTTGGTCTAATGAAAAGTCAATTGTTTACATATTTTTTTGTCTAGTTTTGTTATGCTTTTATAAGTTTTTTCAAAACTAGTGGAAGTTATGTAGTGTTTAGTAAACATTTATGATTTTTCACACACTATTTGGTATTAGTTTGTTCAAAGTTTACAATTATAGCAAGATTACTTTATTTACGAAACTGACTGTCGCTCCCAAATTTGCTTGCGCAGTACTAAGAAAAACATAGTAAGTAGCCTATTTGTTCTTACAGGCTATGTTCAACATCTGTGCAAAATTTCACTAAAATTAAAACGTTTCGGAGAGTCCATCAAATATCCATTCATCCATAACTTTTGCATTTATATTTATAAAGGTTAAAGGTTTCGACCCATGATGAGCTCCATTTTCCTTCACTCCACGACTAGCGCGTATTTTGCGTGAATACACATATCCTTGAATTCCTGCGCCGATATGTGCAGGTTGCATCAAAATTTATATTTATAAGATTAATATTAATTTGTAGGGCTTTAGCACGTAAATGTATGGAGGTGTTGTACTACCGCGACGCGCGCTCGTTCCCGCGCTACCAGCTGGGCATGGTGACCGCGGCCGGCGTGCGCGTCGACCCGCCCACGGAGATTGCCCAGAACTGGACGCTTGCACACATGATACATATGAAGTGAACATGCTAATAAATGATTTCTTTTCATAATTGTTTTTTTTTAATTAAAAATAAATGATTGATTTTAATATTATCTTGTTGTTGTACTTTTGTCTTTTTTGTATATTATTAGAAAGTAGCCACCAGTAGTTTTTTGCGTGACAATGGTCTAATGAATCCGTAGACTTAAGTTCAGAATAAAAACGTAAAGGTAGAAAAAAAGTAATAGAAGGCAAGTATGGAACATAGAAAAATATTTATTTCAAAATATACAATTTTTCTTATTTGTTTTATTGAAAACAATTATCCAATTAAAAATTTCCTCTAATTATGGCTAATCGATAAATATTATTAATAAATGCATTTTAATTAAAAATTTAACATTATTTACAATTACGAATTAATACTTATTGAATAGAATAATTTATGGACGAGTAATTAAATCGGAGATAATAAATAAGTTAATACCTACAAAATGCTTACGATCATAGATGAAGTAAAATAAATTCTTAATATTATTAATTGCATACTTTTAAAGGGAAGTAAATATTTCTAATTAGGTTTTTACAATGAGTCTTAAAATAATCATTTTTTAAATTCGAGAATCGCGTTTTGACGATTAATTAAGCCTTATAAATAACTTATAATTAAGTTCTTAGTGTGGGTTTCCACTGCCCGAAACAATATCATGTTTTTTTGTATATTTTTTGGCAATCAAAACCCAATGTTAAACGACACTTAAATAATGAGTTAAATTCGTTGTCAAATAGATATTTTCGTAACTACAAATATCGATTGTTTACATTAGATATTTTTTTTATTTTAAAAAACTATGTGTTTTTATTTGCAATTTGCTTACACATTTAAAAAGTACTTTCAAATAGTTTTTTTATTTTGTATTTAATGAGCAACTATTCAATTAAATTAGTTTAAACCTATGCATACCATTGTAAGATAAGTTATGCTTATGTTTTGAGCATAAAAGTGGAAAATGTATTAGCTAATTTGTTTTCCATAGAACAGTATGTTAGGTAGTTTTAAAATGAAAAGGTATGCTTCATAAGTCTTATCTTCAGTACTAGTAAGAGTATAAAACATCCTATAACTAGTATAAGAGCCGTCATACAGGTAATTTAGGCAGTAGCCCTGCCTCAAGGAGTCGAATGACTGCAGCATTGCACTGCACTTGCATCTTTTGAATAAGAAGCAATATGCTGGAAAGTTCTAGAACTTCAGAAAGGGTTTAGAACTGCAATATCTGATTGATCCAGTCGCGGAAGGCGGAGATGCGCGTGTAGACGCCGGGCTGGTTGGGCTCCGCGCAGCCGATGCCCCACGAGATGACGCCGCCGAGCACGAAGCGCGCGTCACGCTCGCGCTGCACCACCATCGGACCGCCGCTGTCACCTATGAATATACCAGTAAAGTTTGAAAATCAGCATAGTGTTAAGTAAAGAATTGGGTGCGCGCCTTAATTAATTAAATAGCAAATAAATCGTTAGAGACTTTTCGCAGGCGCTGTTTTAACAATTATAGCTAATTTCACCATTGTCACAATTAGAACCTAGTGTTATAAGACGGTTAAAAACCAACAGTCCACTGAAATGAAGGAAAAACGACAGTTGCGGGTCATTGGTCTTTCTTATTAGAAACGCGTCATCAAAAATAAGTCAAACTCACCTTCACAACTGTCAGCTCCGCCCGACTTCCAGCCGGCGCAGATGAAGATGTTAGGGATGTGCTCCGTGTAGCCGGCCGCCTGGTACATCGCCTCGCACGCAGAGTTGTTGATCACTGGCACTTGCACCTCTTGCAGTACTGTCGGCAATGGACCCTCTGAAACAAATACATTTAGATGAGTTACAGACAATTTTGATTATACGAGTACTATGACACACGCTTCTAACCCTACGGTTATATTAAACCTATGTCACGCAAATAACGGCCTTACGGCGAAGCAAAATGCCCGTTTTTATAGCGAACTCGGTCTAATGAAGCCTAGTGTTAAAGATAATATTGATATGTGTAGGTACATTACATTAATGAGTGTAGATTTCTATGTTTGTAAAGTATAACCTCAAAAATACTAAACTGACTTTAAACATTATTTTAAAATTACAATGTTACATTATCTCTAAGTAACTTAGGATATATTTATTGTTACAAAAATAATTTAAATACTTAATTAAGTATGTACATAATTATTTTGTAAACTGCGATGGAGAACTTAAGTTTCCTTATAATACTGGTTTTCCTAGGTTCATACTTTTAATTAATTAACAAGAAGAATCAGTATTTACTGCATCAACAGTTTCACCTTATTTTGAGATACCAGGAGAGCATAACCAAAGTGGTGTTACTCACCGTCATAGAGTCTTCCCCAACCGGTGACGAAAGCAGTCCTACCGACATAGTCATCATCATTGTCCGGCACACACACCGGCAGGATATTCGGTTGGAATTCCACTGGTTCGTAGAATCTGTCAGTACATTATAGTTATTAAAATAATCTACCAATAGTCACAAACATGCCCTATATTTGACGTTTTTGTTAAATAATAAAACACCAGAAAGCACCATAAGTGTCTTTAATGTCGAACATTATCGAGATAGCTCTAAATTTTTACTCACTACGAAAATCCATTCAAAAATTTACACGTATCATGTTGGACATGTCAATAGTGATCTACTAACCAAAAGTAAGTTAGACATTTCGGAACGCTAACCGTTTAAATTGACCTTAATTTATGCCTTCGATATTCACTAGAGCGTGTTTCTTTGGTCACTCGTCGTTACACTTGACCTTTATTTATAAAAATAACACAACAAAAAGCATTAACGGAAAAGCGCAACAGTGTTGCAGTGTATTATATCAGTGTCATAAATTCCTCACCTGAGTAACGCTAGATCGTATTCAAAAGTATTCCGGTCAAAGTGCGGATGGCTGGCTACGATCTGCACGCGTCGTTCCGCGAACCCGTACGGTTCATCCTCTGTAGCTAAGTCATGCTCTCCTAGTCGAACGAGCAGCTCTGATGGTGGTACACTGGGGAGAATACTTTTATTTTACAAGGGAAAGGTTATAAAGTAGGAAGGGAATAAGACCAAATTATATTTTCAAGAGACTGCCGTCGAGTTTAAATCAAAGCCGGTATTTGAGCTTTTTTTTTTTTATATTATAAAGTGGCAAACGAGCAAGCGGCCACCTGAACTCGCTGAAATAGCGAAGCGACCGCTGCCCATAGACATCTACAATTGCAGATGCGTTGCCTACCCTTAACTCTCGGAGGAGACGACGCACAGCAAGAGGATAATTCCTCTCCCTATGCGTCCCCTCCCCCGGAAAATCCACTTCCCCTTCCCATAATTTCCTCATAAGAAAAGGATAGGAAGGGAAAGCGGATTAAAAATTAGTCCTCCGGCACCACACTCTTCAGACGAAACACGGAATTGCTTCCATTTGACGCCTGTCTTCTGTGTGGTCGTGGTATTTCACCGGGCGAGCCGGACAATTCGTGCGAGGATCTTAAAGCGGGCTCTACCACTGTTAAAAGCTTAAAGAAAATCTGATTTATATATGTTCTTTAAAAATAAGCGTCGTTTATTTTTCGATTGGAAACTCGTTTTTGACATCAATAATAAACGCAACTCTAATACAAGAAATAGATGCACTTTGCGGAAAAGCAAGCACTGAGAGATAATGATACATTGTCACAATACGATGCAATAGCTTGCTATAAGTTATTACACCTGAGGTTACCCGCAAATAAACGCATGACAGCGTTACTTTGATTCAAAGAGATGAAATAAAGCTAAACTTCCTTAACTGCACTAGTTCTACACATTGATAAAGAATTAACAATTGCAAGACTTGCAGCACCCAGAGTTAATAAACCCCTTAATGTTTGTAGTAGTAGTTGTGTAGTTCGACTCATGCTGGGCTCCATATTCCGCAAGTCCACGACTAGCGCGTATTTTGCGTGACTTCACACATATCTTTGAATTTCTTCGTGTTTGTAATGCTAAATAATACCACGTTTATTAAATCGTCAAATACATATTTCCATTATAATTTAAGTTGTTAGTTTCCTTAAGCAGTCAATGTTTTTATCTCATGTCAATTGAAAAAGTTTGAGGTTGCAATTTTTTCTATCGTTTCGTCTCGCTTCTTAAATTAATTTCAATGTTATTAAGTCGACGTTATCAATGGAATGTGACTAAGATATATCTTGCCGATTTTTTTTTGCTAACTCGTTAAATATAATTGTGTTCAAATTCACGGAGTCATGAGATTAAGGATAGCAACCAGTTTTTTTTCCACCGAGCATCGACACTTAACTGACAATACTTTACCTCCTGACGGTTAGTCACCT
This sequence comes from Papilio dardanus tibullus, assembly GCA_013186455.1. NCBI lineage: Eukaryota > Metazoa > Arthropoda > Insecta > Lepidoptera > Papilionidae > Papilio > Papilio dardanus. The sequence continues at coordinate 42,997 of QDHC01001502.1, forward strand.
AATTAATATAAGTACTTAAGATGGTGTAAAAGAGTACAAATAGAGTGACTCAATGTAATACTTAAACCGTTGAATTTACATTACACTCGAGTACTTGTTGAATTTGTAACGCGCTGTAGGGGTACGGACTAAGGAACTATAGTTCAAGTTTGAATTTGTTTAAGTCCAAGTTCAAGCTTATATATGAAATAATACTTATACTCACTGTTCCACACAATGCGCGGCTGTGATGGCCCAGTTTTCGTTCAAGAGTGCAGCACCGCACTTATGGAGATAAGTAGAGGTCCTGTACTGACGCAGCGAGATCTGCCACGGCCACTGCCCGAAACTTGACTTGGTGCCGCCGACGATGCGCCCCTGTGGCCAAAGCCGCCGTCCGCATACTGCCAGCATCACCAACGTAGAGTTTATTATCATTTTACAATCACAGCGATAACGATCGTCCGAATCAAAATTACGTCACAACGCATATGTGCTTTTGACTAAGTAAACTAAGTTAATAATTAACAGTTTTACTAAAATGAAAAACTATTGTGGCCGAACGCATTTGAGAACTTTTTCCTAATTGCACTGCACTAAAAAGTTATATTTTTGGCGCCATTTTGAAAATAGTGATGTTACTTGCGGTTGCGTTTTTTTTTAATGTGTATCTCAATAACACAACGATTTAATTAAAATCGTCCAACTACACTATGTGAGTAAATTCTATTTAAATTGTACGGATTAAGTAAGAACAGGAGAGAGTTTGAGTTGCCAATATTTATGACTTCACTTATTTAAATTCTTATCAATTATGCACTTATTAAATCACAGATAACAGCACGTCCTTGCGTTTGCCTTGGCAATGGCGTCCGGCCACTACGCGAGCGAACTAACAACTCTTTGTTTAAAAATACTGAACAGAGATGATTTTATTTTTTGTGGTTGTTGATACGCTCGGTAGCCTGGAGTTGTGCAGGCTCGTTGGTTCTTTGACCTGGCGAGAGATGCGTCATGTTTACTTAGGGCATCCCAATATATCTTACTAAATTGTACTACGTTTACTTTCTTTGTGATAATTTATAAGTAATTAATTTAATAATGGAATTATAAACATGTGACTATGGCGCGTATATTCACTGTTTTTGTGCATTTGAACTCTCCATTTTCATTTCTAATCTATATCTATACTAATATTATAAAGAGAGAAACTTTGTATTTTTGTTTGTATTGAAATAACTCAAGAACTACTGGGCCGATTTCAAAAATTCTTTCACCATTAGAAAGCTACATTATTCCCGAGTAACATAGCCTATACTATTTAATTTCACGAGGACGAAGTCGGGCACAACAGCTAGTAACTTATGAAACAAGAAACTTTTTATTTTGAAAGACGTTAAGATTTAACATAGTTATTTTTTATTGTTATAGTATGATAAATATAATTTTACATGTGTTTGTTGGTACACGGAAGTCAGCATAACCAAGGATGCGGTGACCCTATAGAAAATTGCTTTGTAACGTAATAACAATAGTAATAAGCGTGCAACGTTTCCACGTGCAAACGATTTGTTTTTAATTAAAACGTTTACCATATGTTTTAATTAATTAATTAGCGCGTAAAGATATCAGAATTCAAACTTACCGTCTTTATAATCTGACATATTGATAGTTTCAGGGCTAATTGTAGTTTGAGATGTCGCATTCGGAGATATTGTTGTTGTTTCTGAAAACACAATAAAAATCATTTAAAATCTACGAGAAAAAAATCTTCATTTCCATGTACTCTTTGGTCATACAATAGAGACTTGGATAATAACAAATATAATTGAATATTAACCCTGCTTACCATTTTCGGATACTCCCAATGTCGTAGTATCAGTAACATTAACGTTTGAGGCGGTTGTAACATTTTCTGTCGTCAAGCTCGGCGTTGACGTTGGTACAGTCGGCGACAATGTTACATTCACAGTGAACTCTAATAAAGGTGCTTCGGTTGTTAGCACAGATGTTGGTGGTGATACTTCTGAATTCGGTAAGCTTGCTGTAGTTGTTGGAGTGGCTGTTTGTGTTGTTGATGGCGATGAAGAACTTGGTGGTATGTATGATGTTAATTTCTCTGTTGTTGTTGTGAGTTCAACTATAGACGATGTTGCTTCAGATGATAGTTGTTGAGTCGGTGATGTTCCTGCAATTGTTGTCGGTGCTTCTGTTGTGGTTGTGGTAGTTGTTATTGTGGTAGGGGTTGTAGTTGTTGTTGAAGTCGTTGTAGTCGTCGTGGGAGTCGTAGTAGTCGTGGTAGGAATTGTGGTCGTGGTAGGAATTGTAGTCGTGGTAGTAGTCGTGGTGGTTGTGGTAGGAGTAGTAGTTGTGGTGGTAGTTGTTATTGGTGTTGTAGACGTTGTGGTTGTTATGGGGCTTGCGGCTGGTGTATCAGGTTTCGGTTGCAAAGTTGATATCAAAACCCAGCCTTCGGGTGGTGTAATTGGCGACCATATTTCTGAAAAACAAGGAATTTTGAATCAACTAAAACATATTGATACTAACCATTATTTTTATTCTAAAACGTACTTAAAAACGATTTTCTTACAAGATTCATTAAAGGATTAAATAAAAGTACAATATGAAAGTGGAATATGTTATTCTGAAAAGAAATTTTGTACTTTCGTGTGGCAGTCGAGAGTTGGCACGCGTTCAAAAATGAATGTACAAGTTAGTAAGTAAGTAAGTTCGGGTCAAGTAGGGATGTAAACTTGTTCGTGTTATTTAATGTTTAAGGTTTTAAAAAAAATATTGTAGTAAGTACGTATCTAAGTATAAGTAGGAAGTATGGATGGTAACCGTTATTTCTAGATTAGGTAGAGTACCAATGAATCGGCTATACTTATGATGGTTAATTGAAGGATCTCAGATTTTTTCAGTGTTGAACTTTTCGGCACGAAAGGAAAGAAATAAAAAATACTGTTGTTTAACAGAAATTTTAAAACCTTTTTTTAATGACATTTTATGTATTACAGCTGTTCAAAAATATGTTTTTGTGTAATATTAGGATTACTACAAGCTACATCCAAAAAGATATCTTACAAAAAGGTTTTTATGGCTTCCTAATGAACGATTCAAGTTGTAATGTTACATGTCCAAATATATCGCGGACAATATATTCAAATGAAAAATTAAAGTAACAAAAACATTAATTTTGATAAAGCTTTTTATACCATGTTCCTTTGAGATAAAGTGGATTTTATAACTGTGACTCCATGTTACCTGTTTTTTATACGATGCGTTTTTTAAATTATGTTTACCAAAAAGTTCAATGTCCTTAAGTCATTGAATATACCATAAACAGTTTAGGTTACTTAAATGAGAAAGGAACATTGGCTTCGACATATTTTTAAGAATATTTTTTGAAAATTCTTTGACACATTTTTAATTTTTACGACTCAGTTAACATTAACTAGTTTTTTAATATTATTACTAATCTAATCTAAAACAATAAAGTAATTAAATTTAAAATATAAACTGTTCTCAATCTTGTTACAAATAACAAAAAAAAAGTTTATCGATTCATTTAATCAAAACATCGTAACATTTTAAACGATTGAAGAAAAAAACAACAAAAGCATTGATCGTGATCTGTTGGCAACAGTGTTGAAGAAAGTGAGGCGGACAATTTCACTGGGGCAGACCGAGACTGACCTCGCTGGGGTCATGCGCGACCCCGATACGTGAGCCGTTTATCGTTTCACATTTTACGTTGATCCACAAAACACGCAGCTTTGGATTACTTCGGAATTTAAGCTATATTATGGTACAGCGAAGTATCATTGCTATTTGTGGAATGTCTAGTTCATCTCTTTTGGTAAGTAAAGTTATTTATGGACTATATTCGTAAGACACGAGCACTTATATTTCTACTAGATTGTATAGAGTTGATATCAGTAACAGGAATTATAATAAATCTAGTTAGACATTTTCATTTTCACAAATTGACGGAAATAACAAAAGTTAAAAAAACTGTCATAAAAATTCCAAACTCATTAAATCTTATGTTAATCTTGAACGTTACGACCCGGCCATAGCAATTAATTACAAAAACATCGTGTTGCAACCTGCACATATCGGCGAAGAAATTCAAAGATATGTATAAAGTCGACCAACCCGCTCTGAGCCAGCATGGTTGACTACGGCCTAGTACCCATTAGGGTATACTCCACGCCCCTCGGTGGGGACGTACAGAGAGCTGGTGATGATTAATAGCAATTAAATAAATAACGTTAATTAAGAATTACATTATTATATTATTTCATTTTGGGTTATCTAAGTAAATATTATACTGTGCGAGAGTCAATCATAGTAATTGTGGATGTAGTTATCTAGCGGTAACTTTTTGTTTGTTATCGAATAAAAAACTAATAAATTATATTGCAGTTATAACAAGCTTTTGAGATTTGGAATCGAGGTCACGAATATCTTGACTACTGTATGAATCATATGATGTCTTATGATGAGTCAGTGACGTTAATGATTTAAAAAAAACATTTGTGATGAGTTGTAAAGAATTCTAGATCTTCTTAATTTAAAACGAAAAACTTTAGGACTTAAATATTCTAGTATTAACCGTTATAATTGTAAAACATCATTAAATATTTATTGTTGGTCATAATAATTTTCTTTGACAGCATTATGTTAAAGTACATGGTAACAAATTGATGTGTAAAAAACTTTACATACCATCGGACGCCGTAGTCGCTACATCTGGGGCTTTAGTTGCAGCATCAACTGTACTGGACCAGGTCACTAATGCAGGAAATTCCGTTGATGGCGCGGTAATAGGTGCAGTTGTCGTTTCTGTCACCGGTTTGAATTCTTTTTCGGTGGTTTGTTCTGTTGTTACTGCTTCTTCTTTCTCTGGTTCCAGCGGGAAACTTTCCTGACTTACTTCTGTAGAAACAACTACTGGCTTAGTTGTAGGTTTTTCTGTGGTAATCTCTGTAGTTGGAGAATCATAAATTGTTGTTTCAGGTGTTTCTGTCGTACGTTCTGTTGGCGCTAATGTTGTTGTTGTCGTTAATGTTGTAGGACTTGCAGTTGTAGTAGTTGTCGTGGTGGTCGTAGTGGTAGTTGTAGGTACGTCTTCGGTTTTAGAGTTTGTTGAATTAATGAAGGTGATAACAGGGGAAGAAGGCCTAGTAAAGTGAGGCCTTGCACTCGATGATTGAGGAATTATCGTTATGTTTAATCTTGGTGGCGAAGGTAAAGGTTTTTTGGTAGAGTGTCTTTTTGGTGGAGTTTTATATGGGGGTTTTCTTGTTGAATTATAAACTGATATCGGTTTCGTCGGTCTTGGTTTTCCACTTGGGCTAAATTGTGGTCTTGTGAAATTAGTTAAAGGTCGAATAGTAGGTCTCGGCTTGAATGGAGGTTTAACGGGTTTCCTGGATCCTTGGGGCTTAGTGCTACTTTTAGTAGTTGTTACAGTTGCTTTAGTAGTAGTATATGGTTTAACTGTAGTGACACTTTCTGTTTCATCATTTGCAACTTTGTCAGTTTCTAAATTCCCAATATTACCAGATACAGTTTGGAATGTTGAAAATTTTATCGGAACTTCTGTAACTGATAGCTTGTCACCTGGAGTAATCTTTGTAGTCTGTTTTTGTGCTAAATCTACGGTTATTGTTGTATGTAATTTACTGTTTTCATTTTCGATTTTGTTATCGAGTGTGGTTATTTCATCGGATTTGGTTTCTAATACGTCAGGATCAGTTCTGTCATGTGAGATTTCTGATACACGAGATTCTGTTGTAAATTCAATAACCTTTTCTGTAGACGGTTTCTTTGTTGCTTCACTAGTTACTTTGTTACCTATACCATGAATTTTATCTTCCAATTGTGGGTGAACAAAATTTGCACCGTCAATCGAATTATCATCGATATTTTCAACTATTTGTGGGATTATACTCTTATCTGGTATTTGGCAACATGAACCGAAATAGAAACGGTCGATACAGGTTCCTAGGTGAGTACCGTTTGCTTTTAGGCAATCTATGGCAAACATGCATAAACCTTCTTGGGCTGATCTTCTTGATATGCATGGCAAGTGTCTTATATTTCTAGCTAGTGGCACTGGACCTGAAACAAAAGTAAGTTACATTAGTTAAGATCAATAATTTGTTCAAGCAGTGCTTATGTGAAGCGCCATCTATCGGCCGTAATTAAAATTGTACTGTTCGCGTTAAAGCCTTGTCTAATAAGTGTTTCGTAAACCGAACACTAGATGCCGATGTTGGTGGTTGTAATGGTGGTCTATTAGATAAGGCTCAATATTTCCCGATTATTCAAAGTTAAATCAAATCAAAATCCGAGTAACTTAGAAAATTGTAATATTCGTTTCAACTTCTCCATATAAAAGACTTCAACGCAACCATTATTTTTAAAATGTAAGTGAACATGTCTTCGACATGACACGAAGGACAGTATTTCAAAAGATTATATTTAAACATTTTAATTGTAAATACTCATTTTTTTTTTAAATGTTTGGTATACTAATACTGTGACCTAGTTATAACGGATAAGAACAACTAAATATGTGAGTAGGTACTATCTTGAAAAATTACCTGGTAAATTATTTGGAGACAGTTTATTTTAATTACCGTATGTTGAGATGTATAGAATTTATTATTTTTGACTAACACAAAAACAAAGTTGTACCGTTTTTATCATTAAATAGGTATTTTAAATTATAAACGCTATAAAAATATTGTATACAAACAATAGGCATTGAAATTATAACGAAGTCAGCACTGAAACAGATAAAAAAAAACTTTATTCAAGTACAATTGTATGAATGTGTAATTAAAAAGATTTAGATCTTTTCCTTAAACTTATTAGCTTAGAACATCGCAAAAAGTAAGGTCAATCATCTTGATCCTTTTAAACAAAGACAATTATTATAAGTAGAGCATTTTGAATTGTTTTAGACTTCATAATTACTTACATATTTGTTGAATTACTTTGTGAATATATTTATAATTTTATTGTTATTTTAAATCTATACTAATATTATAAAGAGAGAATTTTGTATTTTTATATTTTTGTATGTATTGAAATAACTCAAGAACTACTGGGCCGATTCCAAAAAATCTTTGACCGATAGAAAGCTACATTATCCCCAAGTAACATAGGCTATATAATTTAATTCCATGAGGACGAAGTCGCGAGCTAGTATTTAATATTTTGGCTATAGCAAGCTAAAACTTAAACTAAGTATCAGTAATCAGTAAAAATGTATGACAAAGAACTTAGTAATAGGATCTAAGACGTATAAAAGATGCCTGTCTCTAATTTATTATTTGTATACTAGAACAGTAAAGACGTGTGACACTAAAGACGTGTCATTTATATTATCAATAAATTATTTGAATTTGTATTTGTACAGTCTACAATAATATGTACTAAAACCAAGGATTGTTCTAAAATAATATTTTATCAAGAGATCTTAAGGAAAGGTCACTGTCCTATTTAATCTAACATTTTACTCACGATTCTTCAGATAAGATGACATTTATGTCAAACTATAAACGTGAGATACATTCATAAAAATTATAATTATATTTCTAGAGTAATATTTAGTGCTGGGACACAATTACACAAGATCAAAGTTTAAATTCTTTATTTAAGCCTTAAAGGGTAATAAATGAACATAGAGTTTTAATATGTATGCCTATTTTTTTTTTAAAGTTAACATTTTCAGGGCCGTGATATCGAACTACTTAATTGTAGTTTAACTCATTCTGAGAAAGGCTTACAGATGGAGAAGAAAGTTCTTCGGTACCGGACATGTAATAAATTTATTGTCAGCTTTGAAAATTGAATCCGGGGCATTTCGTTTTGTTAGTCGAACAGAAAAAGTCTTAAGATTTTCAATCCAATGCTTCTAGATTTAACATAACATAAACTTCACGTATAACCTTACACTATAATGACGTAATTAAAAAGTAATAAAAACTAGATTCGATCTACGTTTGATTGGTGGTGCATTGACCGCACCCGATATAAATAACCAAGTCGCAAAATATAAATTGAATTTATATTAAAAAACACACCTTGGATATCAAATGAAAAAAACTGTTTGTACGCGTGTAACGTAGAGTCGTTGACATAACATGGTAAGTTTACAAAAAATGTATTGTTAATTTATAATGAAAAAACACATTGTGATACGTTTTGTTACAAACACCCTATATATGCTATACTACCAACTTGCGCCTAACCACCTTCCCAGAGCTGTTTTCTATTCATCGTATCTTTTTTGCTAACCATGGATTTTTACTGTTGATTTATTCCAGTATACTCCCGATTGACATGTCTATAAGAAGACGTAAACATCCATGTATTATGAATGGGAATTCGCAAATAATAACAGAATAATTTATCGCATTGGAAAAATATACCGTTCTTAATATGTCATATATTCTACGTAATTAAATTAATAATCAATAATTACAGCAAGGTGATGCGTAGCAAGGTGTGGTGCGTGGGAGTATCGCTTAGAGATCTTTGTCCGCTGACACATGCGACCTACATGAGTCCTTTGACAAATAAGAAAGGAAGTGAAAGTGTGGCCGGAGCACGCAGACAATTTCTACGAAATTTTTATCCATGTACCTGCTATGGGTACAAGTGTTGGGTTTTTACAGATTGATTGACAGGAACCTTATTTGATTTAAAAACCAAAGAGATATTATACATAGAGGGAGAAAGAAATTATTAGAAAAAGAAAAATCTTGCCAGTATCATGAAAAAAAAATCCCATGTTTGGGAAAATGTGTGTGTTTTTCTTTAATTTAGGCTTCGAATATTCCATCTATAGTATAATATATCTTTGCTAAAAACCTATAAAAATAATTCAATCAATTAAGATTGCCTGAAGGTGTTTCCAGCGAAGCTCATTTGGTTTGATACAGGTGATAACACTTTTTAGCTTTAAAAATAGTACTCTTACGTGCTGACTTTGGGTTTCGGTAATCTACCGTAACCTTGTGTGCCGTAAATTTAACTATACAACTTTTACAATAAGGAGAGATTTTTTTTTTACTTTTTTTACTCATTCTCAGTGGATTTATTCCTAGAAATACCAATACTATTTTTTTAAATAAATGTGTTATATTTTAAAGAGTTTTCACTTTCGTAAGTGTATTGTACCTTAACAAGGCATCACTAATCGCCTTTCTCTGTTTACAGCAACAGCCTCTATTGTTACAATGTACGGTATAGTCAGTGTGTCAAGGTGTTACGAGATATTTCACGCTTCCCCTTTCTTTATTTACATATTTAATATTGTGACAAGTATATAGCTATGAGTGTCTTCCTTCGGCAAAAAATTATTTTCTTGCTTTTTAATTTTTTACTGTTAAAATTATCATCTCACATTTCCCTGACTTTTCCTTCATTCGTTATATTTATTGGATATATATTTTTTATAAACAGAAATGAAAATATATGACTAAGCTTTTAAACTTTGCAAGAAAGCTTGTCACAGAGAGATGACGTGTTGTTTTATGTAACTTGTGACTAAAAAACTTAACAGAAAGACAAGTGTGAATCATCGTGTTCCTTTTTTAATGGAAAACAAATGTTTATTTAGTATGTAATTATTGTTTTTACACTACATAGTTTAAAACAAAGTTGCTTTCTCTGTCCCTATATCCCTATGTATGCTTAGATCTTTAAAACTACGCAACGGATTTTGATGCGGTCTTTTAATAGACAGATTGATTGAAGAGGAAGGTTTATATGTATAACTAGCGACCTGCCCCGGCTTCACACTGCTGTTATAAACATAGTTTACAGTTTTTTTGTAGTATATTTAGTATCATCATTGCACCCGTACGAAGCTGGGGCGGGTCGCCAGTATAGATTAAAAAATAAAATAGTTACCTTGTAAATAATCCAAATTAAGTATCACCGGTCCTGCGGCGACAGAGTTTAAATTTAAAAACACTTGAAAAAATATTAATGCAATTGTAACATTTAGACATATCACACGAAAATTGTTAATAATGCTTAATATTGAACACTTTGCGTTAATATAACTGTCACTAAGTAGCACTTTGTCTTCTTCATTCTGTTCGCTTTTGATTCTGGGATGGCTGTAAGGCCAAGTGTTCAGAGGTGGGCCCATGTTGATGTATGCTTGCGGATTATCACAATGCTATGAATGCATTTTTCGTTATTTGCCAGCGACTTGATATTTATCTGTAACAAGAAGAATTTAAATTGTAGAATTATAAAAAAGATTTCCTTATTATACCTTTCGATCCAACGAAAAGAGTTACATATCCTAACAGAGATTGTAGGTTTAGTCATTTATTTATAATATTATCCATAGTTTAGTAGTACAGTCAAACTTGGATAAGCCAGACTTGGATAAGCGAGAAACATCTATAAGCGAGAGTCTTTCTCTGGTCCCGACGAGATACCTCCATAAGCGAGAAACTCGGAATGGGGAGAGACCTCTGTAAGACAAATATCGCGGTCTCTTGGACTCTCCCTACGTACGAGTGTTTTTATTAGATAATTATCTACGTAATACTTATTTGGTTTAAGCGCAGAGCAATAAACATTGTAATTCCTAGTTTTCATTCATGTACCGAACACACCGCAACAAGATATACAACATTGTATTTCCTTACTTATATTGAATTACTTCGTAAAGCTTCATTGATCACAAATAAGAACCTTGTGAATGAATTTACTTATCTTTACTCCTACGAGTATTTTGCATTACATTTTTTTAATCTGTTTGCAACTGTAATTTTAATTGGAAATTCTATCTCTTCTAATTCTAGAGAAAGAAGCTAATTATAACAACAATAACTAGTACAGTATTTTTTTGTATTATATAATTAGAAAATATATTTTCTTATTTCTAACAATATTTCCCTTAACTTGCACTTCCACCATTAGTGGCTTTCTAAAGTAGTCGTACCTTAGTAGCTTAGGTCTCAAGTGTAAGCTACGTGTATCTAGAATTCAGGAAGTAGCGAGTGACCAGTCTATACAGTTAAATGAATCTCGTACAGCCTGCTTGGCCCGTTAGCGCGACGTTTAACATTCGATTCCGCGCCTACTTGCTTCTATTTGTTAACAAGCAGTTTACGAGCTAAATTTATTTTAATATTACTCGTTTGTTATATTTATCTTGCTCCTCGTAGGGGTTAAAGATAGAGTGTAATAATTTTAAATTAACTGACTACGTTATCCATGATCGTTTATTTATGGGATTGTTACTGTCTCTACTGCTAAAATATATGTGCAAAAAAGTATTGTTCTCTATCTTTTCACACAGAAGAACAGATGACGATATATTTTTGTGGTTTCGCGCTAGAAGAAACTCTAAATAAGTATAGTAACCAGTATTTGTAACCAAACCAAATATTTGCTTAACTTTCAATACGTCTGGGCGTCAAATGATTTGTACATATATTTACTAAGAACTGTTAATTAATAAGGGTTAGTGCATTGAGGTCAGGCGACGCGGCGCCTCTAACGGTCTGTCATTTTCCTAGCGGACATCTCACCCGCACACTGACTATACACAAACAAACTATTGTTTTTGTTATTGTTATGTCTACAGTTACGTGATCACTTACTATTGAACTTAATTAATCGTTATTTATTTAAGGATACGAATTGCAATCGAAAACCCTGGTCTTTAACTAGATAACATATGTATACGTGCTTTAGAAACTGAGACTGAAAAACTGTATAACAAACCAGTTTTAATACCAAATATTACAATATCAATGTTGTTTTTACAAAGTAAAACATGATACAGCTAGAAATTCAAAGATATATGTGAAGTCGCGCAAAATACGCACTAGTCGTGGAGTTGCGGAAAATGGAGCCCATCATGGGTCGAATTACTAATACTACTACTGTTAGAAACCGTTTGCTCTTATTTAATTCAATAAACGCTATAGAGAACTTTCAATTTATATAATTCAATAAACTATTTTCACTACCTCTAACAAATGAACATATGACAATAGGCGAAAGTGTCTGAATAATAAATACTAATGCATTGAAGGTGCAAATAGAAAAAGTGCACTTAGAAAGTGTTTCAGGCATTTACCCATTTGTCACATCGCAACAGCTGTTAACGAAAGTATAAATGACAATACAAACCGTTTAAATTGTTAACAGAAGAAATTGGTAACAAAGAGATTTCGAGAATATCAATTTGTGTAGATAATTAAATTGCGTTTTTTTAAATGTTGTTAATGTAGTTTAATAATCACAATTGATCAATAAATCATAAAAAAACGAGAGTCCAAGGGACCGCGATATTTGTCTCGTTTATAGAGGTTTCTCTCTAATATTTCTCGCATATGGAGGTCGCTCGGCTCGGTTTCACTATAGTTACATTTATAGAATGTTTTGTTTTTTAACCCTTTTTTTGACGGAGTATCCTGTGAGATACAGTCAAATTGAAAAAAATATATCCACCAAGTTATGACCAAGCGGATCGGAATATTATTTTTATTTTTAAAAGTTGCTATTTCCGAATGTATTTACATCAAGAAACGTTAGAATTACATAACCGTTATTGAAATATTTTGAAAACAATGAGCGGGCTCAGAGCGTCCGCACGACAAATGTTAAGAATTGTTATATTTTACGTTGTTTTTCGTCAAAAATATATGAACTGCCACTGTTACTACAATTTACACTATTATCTCAATGTAAGGGAACTAATAATTGTGAAAAAAGTTAATATTTTCCTTTAGAAATTATAGTCAAAAGCGTGTGTATCTCATAGTGCACACTGCTACGTTTGCTATATTTCTTTGTGACGTATAATTGTATATCCTGGTGCATATTGTTAGACTACTTTTATACGTTTTTTTCTGAAAACATGACTTGATGGTGCCTTATAAAGGAAAGAAAGCTGGCAATTTTAAACAATATGTTAAAAATAAACAGAAAATGGGGATTTAAGATATTTGTAAGGGCTGGCATATCGGATTTTGTTTATGATTTTCACATTTATGGTGGCGAAGTTACTTTTCCGTCTATAGGTTTGTCTCCTGTCGAATATTCTTTTGGTTTGGGAGTAAAAATCTTTGTCGCTTGTATAAATCTTTTCCAAGTCCAGCTTGTTCTGCAGTATATTTTGACATTTTTTTTCTATATTTGGTACGAAAGGAAGATGCAAACTATGTACTAAAGGCTAAACCACTGATACTGGTACAAAATGTGAAGTATGATTATGTTTATAACAAACCCGACAAAAAATGTTTTTTTATTTTCACAAATATGAAGTAAAATAATTTTTGTTTATTAAATTTTACTAAAATTACTACTTTTATTTATGTTGTGTGTTGTTACAGTGTGTATTTTAATATACTTTCGTGCAAAAACATCTACCATGAAATTGGCAGTGTATCCCACAGTATACATATCATATCTTTAAAAGTATAAGACTACGATTTTTTTTATTATTTTTCCCTGAATTCTGTAGTTACAAATAGCAATATTTGAAGAAAAAAACAATTGATTTTCAATTTTTTATTTTTGCCAAAAAAAGGGTTAAAGAAGTTATTTGAATTGTGTTCTTTATAAGCCCTATCAATTTAATTTTCCATTAACATAAATGTTTTAAGTTATTTCGCCACCGCATCATAAGTAACTTAAGTCCCGCAATCTTTATCGTTAAGTAACTTATTGAAGCTTTAAATGTTTGAATTTTTTATAAATTCCAAAGTGAAAGCACTAAGTAAGACTTTCAAAGATAAGCTTTAGTGTCTTTACATGTTTTAAGTTAATGCACTTAGGTAAGTTAAAACAGGTTACGTCGTAAATGTACACATTGTACTCTTTTGTAAAGGCTTTACCAAAACTTTGTAAAACAGTTTAGTGTTTATTTTTAAAGTACCTATCTCAATAACTAAAAAAAACATGACATTGCGTTATCTTTGATGGATCCTAAAATTACTATATGTGGAACTAATTTCCTTTTTTGTTTTTATTCTAGTAATTATTTGTTTTTTGAATTTTTCTATTATAATTTCTTAGTTCACTGAAAACTACTCGTATACTGATATTTTCCTTTAGCAATAACGAAAAATCTTCTAACCTAAAGCATTTTTTATTCGACAGTCAATCAACTAATTCGATTAGAATCGGATTAATTGTCGAACGTTTTACATTGCGGTCATAGGAAAATGACCGATGTTGAAACTAAATCGCCCACACTACTTTCACACACGCTAACCGCGACGTCGAACTGCTAACGGTCCGCGCGACTGACATACATACAAACCCCGTATACTTAGCCAAGATTATACCAATGTACACATATCGCTCAGGGGCCTACCCAAAGTACTTTTCGAATGGCGATATCGCTGATGGAATCGACGAAATGTATGAAACGTGACATTGACATTCGATAAGTCATGCGCTTGTCACGTATGAGACATCAACCGTCATTGTCAGTTCCGTACATTTTTGACGCTCGTCATAGATTCGCTTCGTAGCTAATGTACTTTGAGTAACGCCCCAGATCCAAAACTCGTAAACAAAAGAACATCCTCGCCCCGTTGCCATGGCAACAATGACCACTATGACTTAACTAGAGCACTACGTTATTCCTATAATTTTTTTTTAGACAGTGTGTCCAATATAACTAGTAAGATTATTAAATATCCATGTTTATAATCTTAAAGTAACATATAGAAACAATAATAATATAAAACAATCTACTTAAAGTTACGTTTTGTCACTCACATAACTCCACGCACACTTAGATTGTTGTCTAAACATAATAGTTTATTACTCTAATTTGTATTCTTGTCTTGTACAATGTTTACATGCGGTTGTACATGTTTTCTGGGATAGTTAAGTTAGAATTAGAGCGAACAAAATAGTTAAGTCAAAGCTTTAATTCAAATCGTAGGTTTAAAGTGATAATCATAATATTATGATCACATACGACAAGCTTTAGTCGGTTATAGTATGGTAACACTAACCATAGCTTCAACTGAATCGTAAAAAATATATCGAATTCTTTTCATAAAGTCTATTATTCATTTACAAAAAAATACAACTTTACTTAATTATATTCGAACAAAGAGATTATTAAAGTATTTCTACGTGGCTTCAGAAGAAATGTAGTAAATATGCAAATATATCTTCTATTTTAATATCCGGTGAAATGATGCTGGCCTTTTGTAGTCCCTACCATTGGCTATTAGTCACAAAAACAGATTACATCTTATAATAATCGAGTTTCCGTAGACGTAAGTTGGTATTGCTTAAGCGGGAGAAACCCACTCGATTTATACTTTGAGCTTTCTATTGATGGTAATTAGTCATTATCTTCACATAAGTGCATTGCTAATTAAAAAAAGCAAATTGATAAAAACTTTTCAAGAGTTTGGGTGATTTTCCTTACCAAAGACGGAAAGATAATAAAATGTTTCTGTGTGAACTAAACAGACATATATATTTTCATATTTAACACTTATTTATAAGAACCTAGAATAAGAAGAAGGCGCTGCTTCGTGAAATACAGGCTCCCACCTACCCCAGGAGACAGAGCCATAACATTTATGAAAAAATGATTTTGGGACAATAAAGTTTTTTTTTATATTATTCTTTGTCAATGACAACTCACAGTTACTTTTATAGAACAACTGGATACCAACATATTCTAAAAGTTTTTAAGTTAAAAAGTTTAATCTTTCGAGTTCATTACACCAAATATCTACCAGGAACTTATAAGTTAGTACTTAATTAAATTTACTACATTGTATCGGTACTCGTATATTCCGCGAACTATAACCACATTTTGTACAAACTGTCGACACTAATTAAGAGAAGGTTTATTGGATTTTTATACAATGAATTTTAAGGGTATTACGTCGCATGATTTAGTGAAAATAAAATTTTCTTTTAAGACATATGATAAGCTTAATGAACATAAATCTCAAGGTCAATTAATTAAAATAACATAAACGGTCGTTGATCTAGTTTCTGAATTTATAAACTTGAATTAAAACTTGCTTTTATTTGACTTTACAAATATTATCTGTTTCAAGATATTTTATACTTCCGGGAAATCACAGTTATAACAGTTATGCGAAATTAAATTTAATACGATTCGATATGCTTTTAGCAAATAATCTGGCTTGTCGTGATTGGTATGCGACATAAATAACGACAGTAAACAAGTTCTAGTGGTCGGCCATTTTGTTTTACTATGAATGTAAGAAAAGCTCTAATTGCGAACTTTGCTCTTAAATCTTTAAAATTTTCAATTAGCTTTATGTTTTTACTTGATTATTTATTTTTTTGATCATATGAAAGGACATTTAATTAATAAATATTTGCCACATTTCGTTACAATTAAAGAAATTCACCAAGTCAAGTATAAACGGAAATATATCACTTCGTTCGAAACTTGAGTCCCAATTAAGATGCCTTTAAAACAAGGCTTCCGAGTTGATTTATTATCATCAGATATAATACCGTTTACCCGCTCAATGGGCTACAATTTCATATTCATTGTTTATTACTTATAAAAGCTATAATAATTATTATCATAATATTTTTGTTGCTGGAAATAACTTTTAAGGATATATTTTATGTAATATCCTCCCAGCAGGCGTTTTATGATATTCAATATTTTTTACCAACATTTTTAAACATTATTAAATTTTCTGTAAGATCGTAATATTTGAAAGGGATAAAGTAAAAATTAACAAAAAAACTGGAATTTTCAATTAGGTTTTTTTGGCTGATGAAGGAATTAATAAATTGTTAAATGTTTAAGTATTAACGGTACAAGTTTTCATTAAGAAATGTTAAACAAAAATATGTAAATGATAATGTACAGTTATATAAAAATATAAATATCAGTAGGCTGTATCAAAATATCAAATGTATCAGGTATATATCAACCGTGTCGTGATATTCATCAGCCATTATTGTGTGTAAATTAGTCAACATTTTGGAGCATAGAACAGTTATATGTTCGTCGCGAATATTGTTTTTATGATCGAATGATTTCACGGTTTGCAGATAAAATAATTGGAATCAAATTATTGAATTTGTTTTACTCTTTTGTTTAGATCTCTTTCTTTCTTTTGATTTCTTGTCGGAGATCAAGGCCCACTTCGGGTCATCGTGTCACCCTAGTTAGTTAGTTAGTTAGTTTTGTTTAGATAAAGTACATTTAACCAGTGAAATTAGGTATCGGAACACACTATTTTTTTTCATATAGTAAAACACGATAAGAAAGAGTTTAATTTAGGTGTATACAGACAAGAAAATATATCAAATACCCAAATTAATTAATAAATTAAATCCAAAGATCGTTACCAATTTGAAGTACTTTAATAAAAATTATAAAAATGTTTTTTTTAAATATTAACTAAACAAATAATCACGCAAATACTTATAGTACGTATGAATTAATGTCAAAGGCATAGATCTTTTATAGTAAAGCCCTAGAACTATAGAACATCTTTGCTTTACTAAGAATTTGAACGTGTTTTCTTAACCACGGCATACGGGCTCCTTCATTAATAGAATTCCTGGAACCAGAGTCAGCAGTTTTCCTTAAGGGCACTGATGGTACGAGTCTACAATAAGTAAAGAGTAATAAAAAGGGAACAGTGGTGCAATTAATGACTATCATGAATAGAATTTTAACTTTGGTTTGTGTAATATGTGCTTTTAGTAACACCATGAAAAAGACATCAACGCTGCAGTGACAAAATTTTTCCTAATAAAATATTTAATTAAAAAAACTAATTAGGTTGTGATAATCAAATCCACTATAAATATGTTTGAATAAATAATAATAAGTACATAATTACAACATAGATGAATTAAAATAGGAGTTTTAATAGGCACTACTTTTGTCTTGTTAACTAGATGTTCATGTTGTTCGTTTTATTCTCAAACTTTAACTTAATTAAGTTAATAACAAAATAACAGATATATGCGGAATTTTAAACACATTTTAAACTCAAGTGTAACTTTACACCAAAAGCTTCATCCTTATCCGGTACGCATTATGCAGAAATGTCACTTATTTTTAGTGCTCGTAAACTTTCACGACCACGATGCAGACTAAGTAAATATTCAAGTTGCATACAATGTTTGAAGGTTTTTACATACAATTAAGGATATATAAATTGACTATATTATGTGTATGTTAGCCTAGATTTCTGTCTGCCCGGTCGAGTACTGAGCTTAAATCAGAGTCATTGTGTAGATGAATAGCGGTATCGTATGTAACGGAAGAGTATGACGTCTTAAATGCATCTATTAAATTTAACAAGCTCTATTTCCATAGTCATCGTCAGGTCACTTTACATGTTCACTGAGGGGCTCGGAGCCTATACCTTGTAAGGTTTGTCTCCATGGAGTAATCGTTTATTATCATCGTATTTATACAGAATTTTATCGCTATTATAGGAACCGCGTTAATGAAAGTTTAACATGAACACATTTATACAATTCTAGTTCATACCACATACTTACAATGTTCGTAATAAAAAAAATATAAAATTTAATTGAATAAATTAAAAAAAAAAAGAACAGTTGTATCTTTATATGTTTCAAAATAATCGAATAAAGATGTACAAAATGCCACGAATTTAATAAGAAATGTGGGCCAACATAAATTACATCGCTTTCGCCATTCGATGCATTCGCAAAAGCGACGACGAGTTTTCATTTTCGATCGTAAAATACAAAGTAACAAGAACATTTAAATATTTATAAATTCCTTGTTTTGTTTTAATTAATTTGCTCATTAAGATAAATCTAGAATTGATCCTTGAGTTGCTTTTATGAAATTAATAAAATTAATTGAATCAGCTTGATTTTACCATTCACAATTACCCGTTATAATTGTACGTCTTTTGCATGAAAGTAAATTAAGAATATGTGTAAGAATTATTAGTAAGTAACGTAGTAAAATGATAAACTTTTGATTGCCGAAACAATAGTAAAACTTATTGTTATCTTTGTTTTTCCAAAGGTAAAGAAAGGAATAACCTATTAGGCTTTGTAAAGTTGTATATTTCATGAAAACTCAAGGTTATATAACAAGCTAAGATTACTTTTTAAATAAACAGTAAAAATATATTTTTATTTCTGACCCTTTTTAGAAAAAAATACGAATTTATGTGAAGTAAAAAACTATAAATATAATAAGAAACGTATCAGAATGTTTGCACGTTTCTCGCATACATATTATTAATTTGGCAGTTGACTTCTAAGGGGGTCAATAACACGCTGAGAATCTTTGCACCTATAAAGAAAATGTCTTGCAAGAATGTATGTAAATCTGTGCATTTAATATAAAAAACGAATTACAATTAATATTTGTGTTATCCCTACACAAAATAGTGTACTATACTATACTTTGTAAGTAGTAAGTAGTGTAACTATACTAAGTTGGTTTTGTGTTATAATTTGTTAAGACGCACTAATTCATTTTTTTAAGAAATTATATGAGATTGTAGAGTAATTTTCTTCTCATAAGTAATTATGTTTTTTGTATCGGAACCTGTTATAAGTCAGAGGCTAACCTGAGTCACACATTGTATGGTTTAATAATTTTTTATCGTTGTAATGTATAAAAAACTCACTCATTGTAATTATAATATATTGTTTTTTCCAGTAGACATGTACTTATGTTTCCTTCAAAGTAGTCCTTTGTTTAACAACTTCATTATAATGAAGATAAAAAATTCCTCCGTGGTGAGCGGGACGCGGGCAACTCGATGTTAACGACCCCGCCTCGGAACCTGCTTATCTGGGCCTTATCTCAAAAGTAAGTCAATTGAAGTAGACATTCTTAACTACAACACTTATGATCACAAAATACATTCGCATTAACCAACCCTCTAATTAAATTACGACTATATTTCACTATAAAAATACACCAAATTTTTACATAAAAAAATCTTAATTAAATAATCTTCGTAATGATTAGATAATGAAGATTTTTCGCATTGTTGCTTGAGCAAAAAAAAGAATAATAATTATGAAAGTGCGGGCCGACGGTTTGACACCGAAATCGGTCGGCCGCGGCTCGGGTCGGATTCCATACGGGACCGTGTTTCGATCATTTCACTGACCTACATTCACCCACAACACAACTGGCCGCGCGGAAAACGTGAACTAACGCACTTCGATTTTTATTTATTAAGAAAAAAATACTAGTATTTTACTACAAAATCACAATAAGAAAATTAATTAGATTAACTCTGCTTTAGGACAACTAATACCTAGTACTTTCTCATATTAATGTCTTTTCAACTCTACCTCTTCTTGAATCTAGGACGCAGATTGAATTTAATGGTCTAGAATACAGAAAATATAGATATTTTCCTTTATATTAATGGAGTTGGTTTTATTTGTGGTGCGGCGCAGTAGGAAGAGCAACAACCTATGATTGCAGGGCCGTTATTCCCGATCGTCTCGGCTGAACACTGATAAGTGGAAAAAACGGCAACTCTTTCAACCATAAAGTTGAACTTTAAAAAACGTTCGGAAGTCGCATGTTTTTTTTATTAATTAGCGACATATTAAATGAATTAGAATATCTTACTGTACAGTCATTTATAATAATTAAATTAAATTACCTGTTTTATTAGAGTCCAAGATGTATGTGTTCACAATCACGAACTCATTATCCACCGGCACATAGACAGTTATTTGTACTAAAAACAGATAATTAGCAAAAGTTTTCTTAATAAAAAAATAAATTAAGTAAAATTATCTTATACGTCAACAAGTCCAGTTTATTCTCTTTATAGGCGCGCGCGCGCTTTTTCTTGAAGTCTTTTTTTTAATAAGCACTAGCGTTCGCCGCGGAGCCTTGACCGCTACGAGACTGCGGCCACACTGAACGAACTATCGTTGCAAGTCGAGCCAAGTTCTCTTGCCACTTCATGTAAATTACTTTCCAACAGTTACTTTTCGCTTCGCTGCACTCATTCCGGTCATCTTTTGTGCTTTTTTGATACTAAGCTTTTGATTGCTGTGTAGTTTGTAGAGCTTTGAGATACGTTATCGCGACGCGAATATTGTTTTAACGACTTAAACCATTGAAATATGGTACAGAAACATATTTCAGATAAGCCAATGTTGATGGTTATTGAGTTCATTCTTATTTTGTTCAAACCTGACCTACGACTACATATTTATTCTCATAGGGGCCTTTAATACTATAGGAAAATCCAAATCCAAAATATGTGAACTGTAAAGGGGATACGAGGAAGTCTTTTTTATTATTAGGTTTAATAGAAAGAAAAATAGATCGTTAATTAAACAGGGTCGCACCCTGTTTATACTTTATCCATTATTCTTATTAGGCCAAGGCTCAAAATACGCGTTAGTCGTGGAGTTGCGGATAATGGAGCCCATCATGGGTTGAACTCTACCTTACCTTAGGCCAAGGCCCACTTCGAGACACCGTGTCACCCTAGTTATAATTATAGTTATAGTCAGTTATTATACTTATCGTACATATGGCAAGTCTAAAAATAATATATGTCTCCGATATATTTAATACATTTTCCCTGTATTTCTCAGTGATGTGTAAAGAGAGAAACCTCATTTAGAAACATAACCACACTAACCACGAAGGTATTAAGTACTCAAAGAAATGAATACTTACTTAGAACTAACTTAGCGCTATTTTTAATACAAAAGTGTTTCTGACATATTTTCCCAATATTTTATTTAACAGGTTGATTTTCTATCAAGTTGGAGATGTATTAATAATTATATGTTTACGTATCTGCCGACTTTCAACGACCTTCGATATTAACGGTAAATCTTAAGGTAATTTACCCTTATAAAACGGAACGTAGTAATTGACCTGTAAACGCGGTATAACAACTCATTAGAAAGTCTTACTCAGCTTTCTGATTTCTCTATAATTGTGATATGATTATCATATTTCAAATATACGAATGATAAACATCTTAGGCATTATGCGAAACAACAGCAACGTGAATGGAGCTAACTACTCTACCGGTTAAATATTGGATACTTTTTACGACAATGATCATTTTAATAGAGTTATGAATTTTCAATCGGGATGTTATACCATAAAAATATGTTTATAGGAACGCATCTATGAAATACTTCGAGATTTATAAGTTAAAACGAATTGCATTTCTAATGCCCTCTAGCGCCCAAATTAAGCAACTTGAAAACGACAAGTGGGGTTTTGGGTTTAAAAAAACATACTGTATTCGAATAAAAATCGTTTCATTCCACTTATAGTTTCCGAATTCTTTGGTTTGAAACTAAGCATTGAATAGAAAAAGCGTATATTTTTTTATTTACGTGCATGAATGCTTATTATTAACGTCACAGAAAATAAAATAAACTTTTTATATTCTATAAACAATTTTTTCCTGTGTCAAGTTTTTAAGTGTCATGACACTGTCAATGTCACATTATCCTCAAAACAAAAATGTAAAAAGCAAAAAACAAAATTAAAATAATGTGTAAATGCCGAAATAATAAAAACATATACTTTTAATAGCCTCTTGCATTAGGTTAACTACAATAATTATAACTGTGTTATTTTTAAAACATAATTGTATCTAACCAAAATCTCAAGATGGTTATGACTGAAAGGTAACCATGTGCTTTTTATTAAATAAAAAAAAATATTTAACACTTTTTAGTTTTTACTGATTCGTAATCATAAATATTTCAGAATGGTAACTACGGACAAGAAAGTTAAAAAGATTACGAGGAAGCGAAAGAGAAAAAGTAATGACACTGTGGTTAGTGCAGAAAATGCTCCTCCTAAAACAAATATAGAAGAGAGCATAATTGATAAAACTCTTTCAAAGTTACCAACGTTAAAAGAAATCCCGTTATCACCCGATATCAAGAAGAGCAGACCTACTGAAGAGCCATATCAGTATCCTATCTTGAATGATGAGGTCCTCATACAAAAACTGCAAAGTGTGTCTTTGACAAATAATCAGAAAGGTATGAAGTTGTTACAAATTAACTTCATAACTGCAGTTCCATATGTCTATGGGCAGCGGTCGCTTTGCTTGTTCAGCGAATCCTTGCTGCTGCGACTGCTTGCTCGTTTGCCACTTTGAAATATAAAAAAACTAACTAGGCATTTAATATTGGCAGTATAGTAGGTATCATCCAAAACAAACATTTATACCAACAGCACAAATGAAGAGGCTAGAGATGGTCACTGAGATTACAAAAGGAAACTCAGTCTCCAAGCACAATTTTTGTAATTATAAAAGTACTAACTGATTTTTGTTAATTTACTAATATATTTTTGTACCATACCAACAGAGCTCTAGACTTGGGCAAAGAAATTATTTACAACAATACAGTTGAACCTGGACAGGCAAGAAACCTCTATAAGTGCTCTCACTTATAGAGGTTCCTTGCCGTCTATGATCCCAATGAGCTATATCCATAAGCTAGAAACTTAGATTAGAGAGAAACCTGTAAAAGCCAGATTGCCCTTGGCCTCTTGGCAGGATTCAAAGCCTAATTCTGTAGTCTGTATTTTACCTATATTTATCAGGAAGACTTCGTCAAATGATAAGAGACAGTCTGAAGGGCACTTCAGAAATTCTATTACCTGAAGTTATACACAACAGAATACAAGCTATATTAAAAAGTTCCGATGTCTATACCGACTCTGATCTAAGAAAGATGAGAATCTTATACAACATGTTGAAGACAGCTTTGAAAACAACTGATAAAACTGGCAAAGTTAAAGTAAAAAAGAGTAAATCGAAAAAGAAAAAAGATAAATTGCCAGTTGATGATGCGCAGAAAAAGATAGATACCCTTCCAAATGCAGAAGGGATTAAAAAGATTGAAAAGGAAAGTGTACCAAAGGTAAAGGGACCCAAAAGATATGTTGTGTTTGTTGGAAACCTGCCTTTGGATATTGATAAAGAAAAGGTGAGAAATTGTTTACATGAAATTGATAATTTAAAAAAGTTAACATTATGTTATAGTAAAGTGTAAACTCAATTACTTTAAGTGGTACTTTATTTACTAACTTTGCTGACAACTTTGTTCACATGGTTTTTAAAAATTATTTATAAATATAGGTTATATTGCTCAGTGATATAGTTTTCTAAAGCTGGCTACAGACATTCAGTTTTAACTGTACAGTTCATCTGCGCAGTTAAAACTGATGAGTGTAGGCAAAACTGAAAACTGTACAGTATAGAACTACATAACTACAGTTTGTCTGTGCAGTTCAAATTAATGTGTGACCTGTGCAGTTAAAACTGAACATTTGTAGCTGTTTTAATAGTGAAGGAATTAATAATTGTAATTAATGCATTTGTTTTTGTATTTATTCATTAGATACAAACCTATCTTTTTTAGATTATTATAGTATAGAAATAAGGTTAGAATATAGTAATTAATTATATAAAACTAATTTGTTATAGATAATGCAACATTTTGGTGAATTCAATGATTCAATAATAGATATCCGCTTGCCGAAGCAAAAAGAAGGTAAAAAGAGTGCAATAGCTTATGTGGAACTTAAAAATGAAGTTATATATGAGGTAAGCATAGATTTTTAAATATAACCCTAAGAACCAAACCCGAAAAAAACGGATATTTTGCTTTGCCGTAAGGCCGTTTTTTCCGTGACATCGGTCTAATGAAGACTTAGGGTTAGAATAAGTTTATACCGGAATAATTTTTTCCCATGATAAAATAGGGATTTGGTCTTGACTTTAAAGAATTAAAAGCAATGATTGTTCGAATTTAAGTTTAAAGTGATCTTAAAGTAGTACTAAAATTACCATATATTTGGCAAAAAATATTTGCTGGACGGAGCTTTAAAATATCCATGTATTTATTTAGTTTTTTCTCCCAACAGTTAGCGCTGTCAAAGCATCATTCAATGCTCGGCAACAAGAGGATAAATGTTCTGTACACAACACAGAAGAATGGAAAGATAACTAAAGCAGAAGCCAAGGTAAGTTATCCTTATCCTTACATGTATAAAACAAAGTCGCTTTCTCTGTCCCTATATCTCTATGTATGCTTACATCTTTAAAACTACGCAACGGATTGTGATGCGGTTTTTTCTAATAGAGTGATTAAAGAGGAAGGTTTTTATGTATAACTAGCAACCTGCCCCGGCTTCGCAATACTGAAACTAATTGCACCCGTGCGAAGCCAGGGCGCGTCGCTGGTACTTGGTCAAGTTATTGATTTCCGTTGTTTAAATATGACATCGGCAATAGTTAACGCCATATTTTATTTCTGGGAATTAAAAAAAAATCCCCCCAATGTTCAAACGTTAAAGGTTTCGAGCCATTATGGTCTCCATTTTCCGCAACTCCACTACTAGCGCGTATTTTGTACATCTTTTAATTTCTTCGCCGATATGCAGGTTGCATAACGATGTCCTCGATGATTCCTTCACCTAAGAGCATCAGGTAAATATGTACATATGAAAATCGAAAAACACATTGGTACATGGCGGGATTCGAACTCGGGACCTGCAGTTTACAAGTCAAGAGCTAAACCCCTGAGCTACCGATGCTCTAATGTTCAAACGTTACTCAAATTTAAGCGTCACTTAAAATGAACTGACGTCAAAATTGAATGAGATCGCTGTAGAATATAGACTTTAAGTGTGAACTTACATGCAAGACGCTTTGAAAAATTTGTGACGTTTGAAAATTCGGCCATGTAACTCATAAATAGTTATGTTCTGTAGGAGTATTAATTGTTATTTTTCTTTATTTAGAGTAAATCAGCGAAATTAATAGCTCTCCAGAAATCTGGTAAACTAATTGGTAGTACACCAATGAACAAAAAACGCAGTCAAAGGAGAGCGAAGATGAAGCAAGCGCGCGCTAAACTGGCCGCTGAGTCTGCCTGAACTACATCTTATATGAAATAAAGTTTATTCATATTATATTGCAGTTATATTTTTATTTCATACAACAACACAACTCACGCCCGTAACCCAGAGAGGTAGGCAGAGACAACGGACCTCCATTCGGCACGATCCTGACACACCTCTCTCGCTTCTTCTACATTCATACATCTACGTATACACGACCGTTACGCGTACTCTTAATTAATTTCATATATATTGGAATCCCTTTTAGATTGATTGTAAGCCATTTTTTTGTTGTTACTTGACAACTTAAATTGATGACAATGAAAGTAAACATCTGTTTCCACTGAGGAAATGCCTTATAAATATATATTTTGCAGTCAAGTGTAGAAAGCTATACACGTATTTATCTTTTTTTTTTCAATTAATTTAGGTATTAAATGCACGATTTTTGTTTCACGTTTTAATAAAATATATTTGTGTAATAGACATTACTGTCTAGGAAATGTATGTATTACTGTTTAGTATGTTGTTTAAAAACAACATTGTCCTTTTAAGGGTTAAGTAGCATAGGATGTTAAATTAAAAATCAGAAGGAAGTGCTTCAAAAATTATTTTATTTATTCATTATATATAATTTATATATATCCATTTTATTATAATTAAAATCAACCGATGCACACAACGTAAAACTTTGTATTGACGTCACACGACGTCCAGCGCGCGAACAAATATGTTCTACACAAGTTGTAATATCGTCCTTATGTACTGGCAGTAAGTCTCACTTTTGCAAAACATATTTCTTCGAAGCCTTAATTATACAAAGATTAAAAAACCTAATACACAATAATTTATTAAAAATTCGACGACATTTTAACAACACAGTGAGTAAAATAACTAAAAATTAAAAGCATGGATTAAGTATTCGTAAAATTATTAATACTTTTGCTAAAATATGAAAAATCAATGCAACATTTTGCACAAGGAATGGACAAATAGCTACGTAAATCTGTACGATAATATCGCGATCTCTTTCATTCTCTATGAGAAAAAGAGAGATAACAATGTTCTTATACAGATGTTACTGCATTTAATTCATAGTTACAAATTATTTTAATTAAAAATCAGAACATACGGCTTCATAAGTACCAATAATTTGGATTATCCAATCACAATGAAAAATCGTCTTAATATCAATAATTGAAATAAATAAAACTTAGCATAAATAAGATATGACTTTGAATTGAACATTTACAATATTACAAACATAGTCAAGCAGGATGTTTACCATTTTTCCCGTTCGGCCGATCTTATATCAAACGGCCCAACGGGAAAAATCCCATTGTATCAAGCGATCGATCCAATGTGAAACATCCGTCAAGTATATAAAATATAGTTTTAGGACAAACAGATATCATTAGAGAAATTAAGGACATAATCATGTTTATTGAGTATTAAAAGAAAAAAATGCTTTTTAAAAAATAATAAGAAAAAAAGTATGTAAAAAAAGACAGTTTTAATTTTACTACATTTTTTTTAGATTCTAACATAAATTATTAAGTAGTATCTGTTTGATATCTGTAAAATAATTTATTAAGAATTTTTAATTTACATCAATTTCAAGAGAAACAATTTTTTCATATACATTTACAATGTTAATTTGAAAAATTAACCATCAAATAAAGAATATTTTTTTTATCATATACTTTAAAGGACAAATAACTACTTTTATTAAGCGTAACAATGTTTATTAAGAAATTCATTGACTCTCGAAAAATTAAAAAAGAAAGATTTTCAAAAAGAAATTAATTTTGGTATACATTTAAAACGGAATTGTAGCCTCAATGTTGTTAGAAATAAATTGGATATAAAGAGCAAAATGCCTGTCACTTTCAAGTTAGGCCCTAAACTACACTTACTCGATCTAAGTTCCCGCCTAATGCAATACTTTGAAATGTTCTCTACCAAACAATCTGTGCAATTTTAACATTTTATCAATCAAAATGTATTAACCATTTATCATTAAAAATGTCATTAAAATTGTCCAAATAGATTGTTCCATACAATAAGCCGATATAACTATATTTTTTTACACACCAAATACACATTTACAAGTCCACTCGACTATTCGCAGACCGGACATAGAAATATTTTTCTATCCAAAGACGCAGAGGAATAAGAGATAGTTTTAAATACTGGTTCGTTGCTAGACGCAAATTATAAAAAAATAATATTCGAAATACGACATCGATATTCTATACTTCTCTATGCTTAAAATAGATCTCGATCTAATACTTTATAATTGCTACAATTACTTATATTTAAAAGGAAAACTAATATATACAGTCGGCTACTTAAATACAAATACGCCAGTTAACTGTGCGTTGTCCGTACGTCCGTGGAATTGCAATCACTTCTAACATCGAGATTCTTTACAACAGTGTTGCCATCGCTTCACACTTGTACAGTATTGCCAGAACACCTAAAATATTTTTTAGTTATATTTTGTTGGTAATACTATTTCTACAAGAATCAATTGTTTCAAATACAACCACTATTCTGTTGTCATGTCTAAATTGGAATGTCACATTCTTTACAAAGTAAAATTTAGAAATAATATGAACAGTAATAAATATTTTTGTGCGTAAATTATTCGACTAAATAAAAATATAACATTACTATTATTATCTATTTCGGTTAAACAATTTATAACAGGTATTTTTTTGTCATGAAAAGCATTTATAGGTTTGAATATTTTAATCACTCGGAAGTGTATTGTAATATTCAATACGTAATAAGTTTAAAGTCTACATCATTGAGTTTTCATTACACAATCATTATTTAGAGTCAATTTAGGTTTATCATTATTTAGAGTCCGTTTAGGTTTATCATTATTTAGAGTCCGTTTAGGTTTATCATTATTTAGAGTCTCGGTTTATCATTATTTAGAGTAAAAAGTGTTGTTACTCTGCTAGATGTCGCCGTTGTCTCACTCCATGTCATGTGTGCGAGGGTGTCATACGTGTGCCCAGCGCTCGTCGAAGAACTGCCGCATGCCGTGTCCGGCGCGGCCCACCGGACTGTCGTCCTCGTTGAACACCTCGCAGTTACTGAATATCAGTCGCACGTCTGATGCGAACTCCTCTTTGCATTTGTACCTGAAGTGGGAATTTTTATTAATTTTCAATAGTGATTGTGACACTCCTGAATTAACAATCTGATTAGGTACTAAAAAAAACAGGTTTTATGAAGTTTATATAACAAAGTTGAATCATTTTTTGGAGTGATTTACTCACATCAAGATTTAAGAAATAACTGTGGGGTAGTTTAGTTAAGACGTTGAACTTTAATATATTATGGTACCAATAGTATGGAGATGTTACTAATATTACGACGAGTTAGTGAAAGGATCGTTATCTCTCCTGTATCCGCCCTGCGGATCTGCTCGTCTTGAAACTGTGATATGATGCGTTATCATCGTGTACTTACGTGCCATCGTGCAACTTGCGCTTGATGGTGGAGAGGTCCATGGGGCAGCGGATGACCTTGCGGTACTGCGGTATGTGCTTCGTGTTGACGGGCCGGAGGAACGGCCACGAGTGCTCGTGGAACTCCATCTCTGACAGTAGGCTCCTGGATAATTTAACAATACAGACTCGTGTGCCTCGGATTCATGCGGAGTTCGCGATAATGAGATTTTGGTTCGGCTTAAGTCCGTTTTTATCGCGAACTCGGTCTAATGAAGCCGAGGCATTATAGTCAAGGATGTCGAGCCCGGTGAGAGGAGCTGGTATCAGTGAGTTGTCAGATAATAGGCATAAAAGAATGGCGCCAGAGAGCGATCATAATTTAGTTTTCACTTATCTTCACTAGGTTAGATAAATTATTCTTAACGATTACATGTTTTGGTTGTCAGAAAATAATCCTAGTATTTTTAAAGAATTAATAATTTTACAAAAAGAAAATATCTTACTTGCAGAATTGTAATTCTTTGAGTTGTTTTTTGGCACTTGTTTTTTCTTTCTTCGCTCGCGACAGCAACGGCACATTCTCAGAGTTGACGTCCTCGACTGTTGAAAAATATAAAATAAGATTTGACCGAACATATAACGATCCTCGCGCGATGGCGCCACAATCTCCATGGCACATAACACATTTAATTATTGAAGATTAACAAATACAATACGATTTCAACAGAGTACTTTGCTAACTCGATTTGCTTTTTTTAAATATTGCTGTTGCTAAGAAATTAGTCTCATAGATCTTTCTGGGTATGTTTATATTTAAAATAATCTGTCATTTATAAAAAAAAAAGTGTGTGCGTGTAACTAACCGTCCATGCGGTCAGTATCGTCGTGCTGCACGGCGCCGTTGCTGCTGGCGGACAGCGCGCGGCGCTTCTCCGGCGGCGGACCCTCCTCGGACAACTCCGCCACTGTTATATAATCGTCTATTAATATACTACGCCTATGGGCGTCGCCAAGGGAGGGGAGCTTAATGGAGGGGGGAGAGAGTACTTCGAAAAAGATCATGTTAATGGGAGCTAGACCTAGCCAAGATCACCAACTACCCGCATATTAAATATCTATCGACTATACTTAATATAGAGTGAAGAATGTTTTTTTTTTGGTTACGCGGGGGAATGCTTTTATTCACTTCGCCGCCCCTGCTGCGAGGGCAGCAGGGGCGGCTTCGTGCGGGGCTCCCGGCCTTGTAAAGAGGCCGGACTACCCGCTAAACCCCCGCGGTGTTCCTCCGTCTCCTTACCGGACCGTGGAGTCCATTATTAGTATATCCACGGCCGAGTGAAGAATGTTGCCCGTATATAAAATTCGGTATTTCTTTGTACGCCTCCTTTGTAATGGCTCGGCTTAATTAGACCGAGTTCGCGATAATTCCTTTCTTATCGCGAACTCGATCTAATGAAGCCGAGGTATAATGTATGTTTTGCAGTCTTTTCGTATTAAAGGAGACTTAAACAAGTGTAAGGAAAAATAAACCTTATTTTATTGGCATAAAGTTTATTTTAATCTGTGGATGCTTACACATACCGGGATGATGGTTGAGTCCGTTCTCAGTGTCGGGGAGGGTGTCGTCTCGCTCCTCGTGCTTCTCCGGCGTGTGCAGCGCTGACTCCTCTGCTGTTGTTGACGTTGACGCTTGAGACGCCGCGGGACTGACAGACAGACACATTTTTTTATTACACTAGTTGTTGTGCGAGACTTCGTCTGCGTGGAAATAACTAATATAGCCTATTTTACTCGGGGATAATGTATCTTTGTAATAGTGAAAGAATTTTTTAAATCGGACAAAAGTACAAAGTTTCTCTCTTTGTAATATTTATTATATTATAAAGATTTGTATGTATTGAAATAACTCTAAAATTACTGGACCGATTTCAGTTATCACCGTTAGAAAGCAACATTTTCATGGAGTTACGAGCAACAAGTATTAAATCCCCCAACCGATTTTGAAAAATTCTTTTACTGTTAGCAAGACACTATCCTCGCGTTACATGGGAAACTTTTTTTTAAATTCCGAGCAGACGTCGCGGGCAAAATCTAGTGTAATTAATAATTACCTGGGCACCATGCTCTGGTCAAGGTCTGCGGTGTTGTCTTTGTGCTTGTTGTCTCGTTTCTTCGTGTTGCGCGGCTTCTTCGGCGGCGCGCTCGTGATGCAATGCGAGCAGTACCACTTGCCGCGAGGATTCTGTGCGACATAATTTCGATATATTTGTAAGCAGCTACTATCGGTATAAACCCGTTCGTACAAAACTACTGAAGTCTACGACTTTAGTCTCCATGTCGCTTACAGGATACAATGTCATCATTTGTTGATGTGTGCCCGTCTACATAATTGTTCGATTGTACAGCTTTAATTGTATGTAAAATATGTGCACGTTTCGAAGATTTACTTCGAATAATGTAAGAAGAGAGCCTTTTTACCCCTTCCCATGATTTCCTTATAAATGATAAGAAGGGAAAGTGGACTAAAATGAGGCCCCCGGCACCACACTCGTCAGACGAAACATTGAATCGCTTCTATTTGACGCCTGTCTTCTGTATTGTCGTGGTATTTGACTGGGAGAGCCGCCTAATTCGTGAGAATATTTTAAAGCGGGCTCTACCACTGTTTGTGTTGTTGTTCATGGGGGTTTACCTTGTTCATGGGCGGGTTGTGGCAGTCCTTGTGGTATGCGCGCACGCAGAGGGCGCAGGGCACCGTGCGGCCCCCCGCCGCGCCGCCGCACACGATGCACACGCGCTCCCCGCGCGCCTTGTTCACACACGCCCAGCAGTACCTGCAACGATTTAATACTTATGAATGTATGCTATCTCCAGAATAGCTCAAGGGATTTTAACGTTTTCCAGTCCAGTTATCGAATCCAGTAATTAATAACAACTAGCAGTAGTAGTAGGGGCTATATTTCCGCAACTCCACGACTAGCGCGTATTTTGCGTGAGGACAGGACTTGGATCACTCCAGCCAACCCAGCTCTCCAAAGAAACCCAGCAACCCCTTTATGTTGCCGGTGGTCCCTGGGAGCGATCCCGGCGTGCCGAGATGTTTAACCCTGTAATCGGACACTGCTGAGCAGTGTTGTATAATTATATTGATTAACAACTAAAAAACCTCTGGAATGCATTTGTTTCCAATGCAAGTTTCGCTAGCAAGATAGCTGGCCTGCAAATAAATGACATTACACATTTTATAAAGAGGAAAGATTTACATTATTGTGTATTGAAATAACTCAAAAACTACTTGGCCGATTTCAACAATTCTTTCACTGTTAAAAAGCTACATTATCCCCGAGTAATATAGGCTATATTTTTTTAAACCACCAGCTAGTATAATTTTAAAAGCAATTAAACATAGTATGCTGACCAGTCGCCTTCAGGTATTTTGTCCATACGCGGCTTGAAGCAGTACGTGTGGTATCCCTTGTCGCAGCTGTCGCACAGCAGCAGCTGGTCCTCGTTGTCGCCCAGTAGACAGAATTGACAATTCTGTAATTATATACGTGAAATATTCATTATTAAATATGATAAGCCATTTTAATAGCAAAGGAACACAATGTGTTGACAGTGGTAGAGCCCGCTTTAAGATCCTCGCACGAATTGTCCGGCTCGCCCGGTCAAATACCACGACCACACAGAAGACAGGCGTCAAATGGAGGCAATTCCGTGTTTCGTCTGAAGAGTGTGGTGCCGGAGGACTAATTTTTAATCCGCTTTCCCTTCCTATCCTTTTCTTATGAGGAAATTATGGGAAGGGGAAGTGGATTTTCCGGGGGAGGGGACGCATAGGGAGAGGAATTATCCTCTTGCTGCGCGTTAAGGGTAGGCAACGCATCTGCAACTGTAGATGTCTATGGGCAGCGGTCGCTTCGCTATTTCAGCGAGTTCAGGTGGCCGCTTGCTCGTTTGCCACTTTATAATATAAAAAAAAAAAAAAAATGTAATCTTACTAATGTTGTAAAAGTGAAAGTTTAGAGGAATTAATGGATTTTGTTTGAAGGTATCTCCAACACGACTCAACGGATCTGGGGGTTACCCAAAGTATATTTTGATTGGCGATATCGCGGATGAAATCGACAAAATGTTTGAAATTGACATTAACATTCGATGAGTCTTGTGACGGGTGGAATATCGAACGTCATTGCCCGTTCCATACATTTTTGATGATCGCTATCGAATCGCTTTGTAGCGTATGTACTATGGGTAACCCCCTGGATGAAATTAAGCACAGATGTAGAACATTATCTAGAGGAAAAAATACAATAATAAGATTTTTTAAAGCACGCGTAGACGATATTGAAAACAAAAGCTAGATTATGAAGTAAATAGAATTTAGTCCTTCGAGTCGGATTCACTGACCGCCTTCAAGATGCTCTTGTCCCATGCGATGGCGGCCTCGAGCGCCTGCAGCGGCATGGCGAGCTGCGCCGAGGTGCTGCAGCGCGCCACCGCCTCGCGCCACGTCGCCAGCCCGCGCGATATACCCTTGTTGTCTGTTGCACATTCCGCACAATTTACACATTTTTATTCATTCATTTCACTCTTAACTAAGACTTCCCTTAGATTACTCGTGTACACGTGCACGTTAGAGACCTCCAGTAGCCATTAAAACACTCTAAGATCGGCGAAGTGATTTAATTCCCCCTGGGGTTTGTTATCCAGAACTTTAAGTCGGACTAATATCATACTAATGCTGGAATTAGACATTATATTTTACTTTTATATTGCACGCTAGGCTTACTTAGTGACTTTGATATAAAATAGACTTTATTCAGTTACTTTAGGGCTTCATTAGACCGATGTCACGCAAAAACGGCCTTACGCCGAAGAAAAATCTCTGTTTTTTCCGCGAACTCGGATTAATGAAGCCTAGAAGGTTAGTGAACAAAATATTTCCTTATGTGAAGATTTCACCTTTAGGTTCACTCGCTTCAGTGATTTGTGGCGAGGTGACGGAAGAGTTGCCATGTTCGCCGTGCAGTATCGCGCCAAGCGTCACTTCAGTACTGCTGGATAAAAAGTATTTCATTGTTTTTGTTACTAGGAGCTTGTAGCGTACCCTTAGTCAAGTACGCTGGCCCAGTGCGGCTTGACTTTACATATCTTTGAATTTATTCGCCGATATGTGCAGGTTACATCACGATCACGACGTAAGAACATGGCTAAATAACATTTAAAAACACATTGGTAATTACCAGGAGTCTAACCTGGACCTATATAATAATCCATTCGGTCAAACGCTTAACAACTGCGCCACTTACGCTCTTTTCTGTCGATTTGTCGAGTCAAGTATAAGTACTAATTTCCAGATTTGTATAACTATAGATTTTATTAGAATTGATATTGGTAGTATTAAAAAAAAAAACCACTCGTAAATGACACGTCTTGTCCACCATATTTCAGAAAAACTGAACATTTTCATGCTTTATAAACCCACACACTTTTACTAAACTACAAAACACGCCTTTATGTATAACCCACCACCATTATTTATGAAAACATTGTCTCAAACTTTTTGTCTAAGCTAAAAAAATTTTCAATACAAAAATCACAAAAACAGGCACAATTTTATGAAGGACTATTAATGTAGCCATCTTATAATCCCAACAAAACGTGTGTGTGCTCTCTCATTCACTAATGTCTCGGCTTCATTAGACCGAGTGCGCGATAAAAACGGACTTAAACGGAAACAAAATCTCCGTTTATATCGCGAACTCAGTCTAATGAAGCTGTAGGGGTAGAAATCCGAAGAAAACTTCTATAATGGTGTTTTTACTGTTTAGTTTTCTAATTCACGAATATCATATTTTATTTACTATCCTAATTCCACACGAAGACAAATCCAAAACCAATAAAAACACAAGTGTTAAGACAATGAAAACCCGTTGCATGACCCCTTCGTACAAAAAGATACACAAATCTGAGATTTTAGTCGCAAGAAGCAACGCAATTCAATATCATAGAGGTTCGAACACAGATATGCAACGACATCACAGTGAGCCACGTAGGCCTATTTACATTATGAGGTAAATCTTTCGAAACCTGGTGATTTTAGGCGCCAAGCAACGCCGCAGTACAATGTCATATGCCGCCCACACAATGTGTAACTCAATGAGATCGTACTGCCAATTTGCTTACCCTACGGCTTCATTAGACCGAGATCGCGGTAAACAGAGATTCGGCTTCGACTTAAGACCCCTTTTAATCACGAACTCGGTCAAATGAAGTCGTAGGATTACACACCAAAATCGGCACGTTTCAAAGATTTACGCTCCGGCTTCATTAGACTAAGTTTGCGATACAGATTTCGTTTCAGCATAAGTCCGTTTTTATCACGAATTCGGTTTAATGAAGCCGAAGCATAAGAGGTTAAAATTTTAGATTTGCGTATGTTTGTGTAAGAAGGGGTTTAAAAGTGTCTATATCCTTACCGTCCATCTACCACACTATGCAAAGCAGCGTAATAGAGTATGTTGACGTTACCTAGCATACCTTTGTACCAAAGGCGGCTTGAGGTATCTGCGCTCGATGTGCGCCTCCAGCACGCCGAGCTCGTAGCGCGCGCGCGCCACGATCTCCGCGCTCGGCGCCTCCGCGCACATGTTCAGCTCCGCCGGCTGGTAGCTCTTCATCAGCATCGAGCCCAGCACCAGCCGGGCGTGCACCGACTCGATCTGTACAATACATGTATAGTTTTTTATTCATTTCATATACAGACAAACCTGGATAAGCGGAAAACCTCTATAAGCGAGACCAGGTCAAAACCAAGTTCGCGATATCAACAGAGATTTTTCTTTGGAAGTCCATTTTTATCGCGAACTAGGTCTATTGAAATCTAGACATTAAAACCTAACTTACAGCCCCGGATCTTTTTGAGGGAGAGAAAACTTTTAATGCAGCCTGCCTTTTATTTACTTCTCCCTTTATAATTTAGCTGGTGTGTGATGTACTAATGTATTTGTGGGAATCATTCATTAATTCAAAGATATCTTACGTTAGCTAGTAACTGTATATCGACGCGGGATGCAGTTTTAGCGCAGTAAGAGTTGGGCGCGTCGGCCGGAGGATACTCTTGATCAGGTTTCTCATCAGATGGAGGACTTTTTAAACGTATTATGTCGTTCTTCTCCGTTGACAGCTGCAAGTAAATATTCATGGATCATAACACGCACATTATGTTGTATACAATAGGACACATGTTTACATACAAGTATGTGTAAACGTGTGTGATATACGTCACATGTGTGATATACGTCACATGTGTGATATACTTGTCACCTGTGTGATATACAAGACACATGTGTGATATTCCTACACACAGGTGTACGTACTCGTACGTGAAAAGCTGTAAACTTCATACAACCTGGTAATTGTACGTATAGACCTGGTATGCGAACGTATAAACCTGGTATGCATAGGTACAGACCTCGTATGAGTACGGACTGACTGGTATATGCGTACCTACAGACCTGGTATGTGTACCTACAGACCTGGTATGTGAATGTACAGACCTGGTAAAAGGTGTATCGATGTGGTATATGTACCTTGTCAGTGAGGAGGTGGTGATTGTGCGCGAGCGCGGCGTGCAGTTCGCGCTCGCGCACGCCGCGCGGGTGCAGCGCGCGCATCAACGCGCCCACCTCGCTACAGTCCTTGATCCGCCACCATCCATGTCTACAAAAATATAATATAATTTTAAGTATTACTAGTTGTTTCCGACGACTTCGTCCCCGCTAATTTAAAAATATAGCATATGTTACTCGGGGATAATGTAGTTTTCTAACGGTGAAAGATTTTTAGATATCAGCCCAGTATTTCTTGTGTAAAATACTAATCATTCTTTATACACACAAAAATACTAATCTTTCTTTATATTGGTACATATTAAGTATCTTCCAGGACACTAAACCGGGTTGATGATACATGGAAGGTAGTTATGGATCCTGAGTCGTACCTAGGGGGCATTGTAGGGCAATGCCATCTTTTAAAAATACAAAAAACTATAATGAATTATTACAATTGATCACAAATTATTAAAAATGTTTATTCGAAGTTTGAAATAAAAAAAAATGTAGCGAAAGGTACGTATTTATAAACTAAATATAAACTTTATCGACCATACCACAGTTTGTGGCATTCATTTACTTCCGCCCTACCTGGACCCAATAGTGCCCCACCTAATTTAGTCCACATTCTCTTCCCATAATTTCTTTATAAGGAAATGAAGAGAAGGCGAAGTGGATTGGCGGACGAGGGGACGCATAGGAAAAGGTATTATCCTCTTAATATGCGTCTCCTCCTCCACAGATTAAGGGTATGCAACGCAGATGCGCCATAGACATCAGCAATTGCAGATGCAATTGCTGATGTCTATGGCCAGCGGTCGCGAATCCAGGTGACCGCTTGCTCGTTTGCCAAGTTTTACTATTAAAATACCTGAAATTCGACTGTAGTTTATTTACCGAAGGTTCCTGGGCACGAAACCTCCCTCCAGCTTGGCGGGCAGGCCGTGCAGCTTGCAGTGCTCGAGCTGCGCGAGCTCGTCGGGCGCCATGTGCAGCGGCGGCGGGCTGTCGCAGGTGACGTATGTGCTGAGCGCGTTGAAGTTGAGCAGGCCGAGGCTGGTGAGGCCGCGCGCGCGCTGCGCCGCCTCCGCCTTCGCACAGTCCGCCTGCAGCTCCTTCTCCAGGTCGTTGTCCTGGATAACGTTTACAACTTTATAATCTACTACATGTTGCTCGCGACTTCGTCCGCGCCGAATAAAAATATATGGCTTATCTTAGTCAACTTTCTAGTAGTGAATAATAAAAATCGGATTATGTGTTATTTCAAAACATACAAAAATACATTTTGCCTCTTCAAAATATTGGTATAGATTTTGGGCAAAACACACAACTTTTTACTTTTTGACACTACTTTATAGAATGACTAGCTTTTACTAGCGACTTCGTCCATATCCGTAATATAGTCTATCAGTAACTAATAATGTAGCTTTCTAATGGTGACAGATTTTTTAAATCTGCCCAGTAGTTATAGAGTTATTTCGATACATAAAAATCACAAATCGTTCGTCTTTATAATATTAGTACGGATAAACTTACTTGTTCCTTATTATCTTCTTCAGCATCCTCCCCTTCGAGATTTTCTTCCTTATTAACACGAGCGTCCAACATATCCTGATCAAGACCAGACATAGTCAGGCTCGAGTCCGTGTATATGTTGTTAGTGGGCACTTGCACGCTGGTCACCATACTATTCAGCGTGAATAAACTCGGGTCGTTGAGTAAATGCAAATTATTCGATACATCCCACTTGTGTCCTTGACACATCACTACTTCAGAGCAAGTATGTTCATTATCACAAAACTCTGGAACTGTCGTTTCGTTAGATTTATCATCGTTAATGTTACTCAAATATGAACTTTCGTGCCTCAGTATTGAGAACCATTTTCCTTCAAGCATCTTTGTATAAAGTTGCGCATGCGCGCTCTCGGCATCTAAGAGTTCCTTCTTTGTAGGTCTCTCTATTTCTGTTTCGTCTTTGAATTTAGCTTCAGCTTTCTTAGCGGCATCCAATTGTGACGAGACAGCTTCTGCCATTTTTCTTAATTCTTCAAGATTGTTGACTAGTTCATCTTTACTCTCTTCTACGTCTTCTTTCTCTGTTGTTTCAGTTTTGACGAGGTTTTCAACTTTAACGATCTCCTGCGGCTTGTCTACAGGCTCGGCTTGCGCCGCGAACATCGGCTTGTGTGTTGGCTTCTGTACTAGGAACGCGGTGGGGATAGAGTCTTCGATGTCTAACATGTCCTCTTCTTCATTATTCTGCTTTTGTTGAATATATTTCTCTTCCATTTTTATCGCAGAACCTGTGAACAAGTTTTTCTTTCAACCTTATGCTTACGAAAATATTATAATAGTATTCTGGCTGCCGTTTTAGATAAAAAAAATATACAGCTGATTGGGGGCTTGCTTTAAAACAGTTTTTTTAGTCATACTACAGCGTTTTTTTATACCTACCTTCAACTTTACAAGCGCCGTGTTTAACGTTAGGTTCATATTTTATGATCTGCGTGTGATCGCTCAAGTTCAGCTCTGACTTAATGTTCCTCAGCTCCAGCTCACTCTGCAGCTCCTCCTCCTCCCGCTGCGCCTCAATTTCCATCTCCTCCTTCTCTTCTAATGGCTCTTCTTTCTCTTTTATATCTAATTATAATTATAAAATTAAATTGATGTTATACATCTGTTGGCTAAATTATCTGTATGTATGTATAGCTTAATTTTTTCCTTTATGTGTATGTGCGACAGTGTTTAATAATAAATTCTATGGACAAATTCTGAAACGTCTTTTAAATGTAACAGCGTCTTAAATAAGACCACGCTTAAACTCCGAATTCCATACCATTGACGTCTATTAAATTATAATCCCCACTTACTTTAAGATTCGATTCGGAATTCGGCCGTTAAACTATTACTATTAACTATTAACTAGTGCTTAGCTCTACCTTTCTTCTTTTTCTTAGCGGTGTCGCTGAAGGGGTGTCCCTTGAGCGCGGCGGCCTCCAGCGCCTCCTGGTAGGGCAGGATCTCCGGCTGCGCGGACTCCATCGCCTCCACGAATATCCCCCCGCACTTGCCCAGCGACCAGTATCTTCGCCAGTACCTGGACATAGAGCGTCGGTGGTTCATGGGTTTAAGCATTTAACTTGTAATCTGTAAGTCCTAGGTTCGAATCCCGACATGTACCACTGTGTTTCTATTTTCGTATTTCATATGTATATTATGCTTTTACCAACGTCTCCGCAAGAAGTACGTAAAATTGTGTTTTCCTTAAAAAAAACTGCTTCAACAGGGTGGGACGGTATCCCTTCTAGTTTTATTAAACAAGCCATTGATAAACTAGCTGATCCCATAGCTTATATTTGCAATCTATGTCTTAGTAACGGTGTTTTTCCGTTAGCATTAAAAAAGGCAATTGTAATACCCGTATATAAAGCAGGTGATAGGGGAAATGTTTCTAATTATCGTCCCATAGCACTTTTGTCGTGTTTATCAAAAATTCTAGAAAAGGTAATTAATACTCGCTTGCTTAATTATTTAAACTGGCAAGGATTTCTTTCCCAAAATCAATACGGCTTTAGAGCAAATAAGTCAACAAGTGACGCTATTGAACACCTAGTGGCCCACGTGAGTGAAAATTTAGACAAAAAATACAAATGTCTAGGTGTATTCTTAGATATGGCTAAGGCGTTTGATACTGTTTTTATTCCTAGACTATTAGATAAATTAGAAAAGATTGGTAT
The DNA here is from genome assembly GCA_013186455.1 of Papilio dardanus tibullus. NCBI lineage: Eukaryota > Metazoa > Arthropoda > Insecta > Lepidoptera > Papilionidae > Papilio > Papilio dardanus. The sequence goes on from QDHC01001502.1 coordinate 83,708, forward strand.
TCGTGGTATATCTCTTCAGATTTTTAAAGATTACTTAACAAACAGAAGTCAGGCTGTTAAAATTGGTGATTTTATTAGCGAAAATACACCACTCAATTTTGGTGTTCCCCAAGGCTCTGTGTTGGGGCCCACGCTCTTTCTCGTATACATAAATGAGTTATGCAACCAACAGTTAAACAACGCTGAAGTTATAAATTACGCTGATGACACTGTTATTCTTTTTCGCGGTAGGACGTGGGATATAACTAAAAGTTATGCTGAAGAAGGCTTACGCACGATTATGAATGTTCTTGAAGCAAATTACTTAACCCTCAACGTAACAAAAACTAAATATATAGCATTTACAATAAAAAATAACGATCGTCCTTCTAATTGCACCCTCAACATCAAAGCTCACACATGTAAGCCTAATACTGCCAACTGTGATTGCTACGTCATATCTTCTACCTCCTCAATTCGATATCTAGGGATTCTAATAGACCAAAACCTAAACTGGAAGCCACACATTAGCAACCTTTCTAACCGTTTAAGAAAACTTATAACACTATTCAAGAAACTTAGACATATCAAGGAACCTAAAACTATTAAAACAGTATATTTTGCATTGTGCCAATCCATTACTTCTTATGGAATAATAGCTTGGGGTGGAGCTAGCAAAACAGAATTACTTAAAATCGAAAGGGCCCAAAGAGCAATAATAAAAATAATAAACTTTCTTAATTTTAGATATCCGACCAAATTATTATATAAACATTTTTCTGTTTTAACTGTTAGACAATTATTTATTAAACAAACAATTATTAGACAACACAAACACCCAATACAGGTATCCAATACACGAAGACAGCATTCCGTTTACAATATTCCGCTCTATAGAACTAGTTTTGCCCAACATTTTTTCCCGTTCCTAGGACCATTTCTTTATAACCGTATAAATAAATCGACGCCCCTTACAACATTTACAAAATTCAAATTGAAAATAAAAATTAATCAATTATTATCTAATATGGACTACGAGTCCACAGAAAAACTGTTACAGTGAAATATTTACATAGTCTTATAATCTAATTTATTGTATTCGCTACAACCAACATCAAGATAAACAAATTACAAAAAACAAAAAAAATAAAAAATAAAATGAACATTGTTCCATGTCAACTTTTTCAATATACTGTACACCGTTCCATAGTTACCCACACTGAACTGGCCGCACTGCCCTGCCGTAATACAGTTTCTTAACTAGTACGGAGGGCAGTTGTACAATTTGCTAAACAACATTTATTTTTGTTATTATTTAAAAAAAATGGTTTGATGTAGGAATGAAAAATAATGTCGAGATTTTATTTAAATCAAGGTGCTTAGTTATATCTTTTAACTATATATGAAATCGATATTTGTAACTTTGTTCAACACAACAAAAAACTTTTTCTTACAAACTGGCAGAATAGTTTTCGAAAAATATATATTTCGATATAACAGCTAAACTCGTCAACAATATAAATTAACCTTTTTTAACACGTCACGTAGTATAACGGCTTTTGTTCTCCAAATCCGTATTTAATATTATTGTTGGCACCTATATTGTTAAAATTACAATTTAAAATTTATAACAGTTTTTCCAGATTAAATATGTAAGCTAAACTTTTTTATATATTTATGTTATTATTTATGTTTAACTTCAACTTAAGTAACAATTTTATTAACCAAAGTGAATAAGAATTGTTTAATTGTTTGTAAAATTACATGATTTTTTATCACTCTATAAAATTGTATAAAAAATAAAGGTGTATATACTTAAATAAAGATTAAAAAAATGTTAAAAAGGAAAAAAAAATGTACGCACCTATTTTCATTCAAACATCATAGATGTAAGCTTGTTTATAAGTATTGATGTTTTAAATTAGATGTATGTTTGGTATATTGTAATTTGTTCTGGAGTTTTAAATAAATAAAATAAATAAATCTATCCGGTGCTCTTACGATGAAAGAAAACATCGTGATGAAACCTTCACATATCAGCATAAGAGTTCAAAGATATGTGAAGTCCACTTACAATGGGCTAGCATGGTTGACTGTGGCAGAGTCCCTAACATAGGCTTTTGAACCAATTTTTAACTCAATGAGGAATTTTAGTTAGCTGATAATGAGATTATGATGATATGTTTGATGGTTATGAGTTGATAATGATGATGAATTTATGATATTGTGATGAGTTGTTGATGATGAAAGTTTTACCTATCCTGTCCATAGCACGTGGCGCGCAGTGCGTGCGAGCCTGCAGCCAGCTGCTGCAGCTGCTGCTCCGCCTGGCGCGCCAGTCGCTCCAGCTTGCGGCCCAGCTCTTCACCGCACAGGTTCTTGTCCTCATCCTGGAGATACCATGATTTAAAAAATGGGAAATACACAATTATTAATAGACTAGCAACCCGTCCGGTTTCGCACAGGTGCAATGTTGATATTAAATACAATACAAAAATGCGGATAACAGTACTTTTCCACTATTTAATGGATGTTATTATACATATAAACCTTCCTTTTCAATCACTCTATTAAAAAAACAGCATCAAAATCCGTTGCGTAGTGTTAGATTTAAGCATACATAGAGATATACGGACAGAGAAAGCGACTTTGTTTTATACTATGTAGTGGCAACGATTTTTCCATTGGTCAACAATAATGGCAAAGCTTGCTTACCTCTTCAGGTTGTGTGCCTTCGCTTTCTAAATCACTCAATATAGCGTCACAATCACCCATAACACTGTCTTTATCTATCTTCGAATTATCCGTCGGAGAACATTCGTCCTTATTGTTATTCAGTATTTCCTTAGTCTTCATATTATTTGACAAATCTTTTAAGGGCGAAAGTTCTTTGTCACTTTCATCCATAGGGGCGGTATCTTTGTAGGGGGAGGGAAGGTCGACTGGTTTGTTGGCTTCGCAATCCGTTTGCGGCGAATCTGCTTTGTCGAGTTTCTTTGGAGTCTCGCTTTTGTCGCTGATTAAATGCTCTGTAATATATTATAAGATTAACGTCTACCAAATCAACATACGTTTTAATTTAATAAGCTAATGGCGTACAACGCCTCGGCTTCATCCGACAAAGTTCGAGAATAAAACGGAGTTTGTGCTTCGACTGTCCGTTTTTATCGCGAACTCGGCCTAATGAAGCCGAGGCATAAATGTTAATAATTAAATTGTTAATAGTCTTATGTAATTCATGTTTAAGCATAATTTTTAAGAAGGAAATGTATAAAATTGTTACTTATTAGTTCAGAATTTTCTATAAATAGTAACGCTACATTATAACTATACACACCACGGAGGTTAAATATATGAGATTATCACTAGTGAAGTTACCTTGTTCGGGCGCGGGGGCGGGGGCATGAGCCGGGGCGGGCGCCGGGGCGGGGGCGGCGTCATCAACAAGACGCTGCATGCGCTCCAGCGCGAGCGCCTGCTGCTGCTCCGCCTGCTCCGAGCGCACCTTGCGCTGGTGCAGCACGCGCACTCTGCACATAGAGGACATTCAGTTTTTAAATGGGTACTTACGGACTGTGTAACCGTAGTACATGGGGTGGCCGGACTATTCTTGGCGTAGTATATGAGGTGGGCGGACTATTCTTGGCGTAGTAAATGAGGTGGGCGGACTATTCTTGGCGTAGTAAATGAGGTGGGCGGGCTATTCTTGGCGTAGTAAATGAGGTGGGCGGACTATTCTTGGCGTAGTAAATGAGGTGGGCGGATTATTCTTGGCGTAGTATATGAGGTGGGCGGACTACTCTTGG
>QDHC01001502.1:93176-182447 GCA_013186455.1 Papilio dardanus tibullus
TTTTTTTTATCGTTGGGAAAAATGCCTTACGCATACCAACCCTATGGATGGTATATTTAGAGTGAGCCGACTAAAACCTGACGATGGTCGGCAACTAAGATACTAAAGAGCCACGGGTCTTGAAGCGGAACGTCCCCGCTCCTTTTAAAGCTCCGGGTTCGTTAGACTGAGTTCGTCATAAAAACAAAGATTTCGCTTCACCGTATGTCCGTGTTTATAACGACCGCGGTCTAATGAAGCATAAGCATCGCTATGCAATAATTTGACCAGCTAAGACGAACAGTCATGATGTCGTACATATCTTTGAATTTCTTCGCCGTTATGTGCTGGTTTCATTACGATGTTTTTTTCAGAGTAATCTTATTCAATGTAAAGTGAGAAGTTAAAACATTTTTTCTAATTATCTCTATACGTCTTTTATATTTATTTATTTATAGCCTTTAAATCAGATGTATACATTTTTATATTATTACAATTAATTCATTGTTATTTTATCATTAATAATTAAATGTCGTTTTCTTTAATTTCGTCATCTGTTAGTCCGTTGCTGACAAAGGTCTCTTCCAAGTTCTTCCAATTTTCTCTTTGTGCTGCCGTTCTGGTCCATGTATGTCCCGCTATTGCTTTAATTTCGTCTACCCATCTTTTAATAAGTCTCCCTTGCTTTCTTTTGCCACTTTTGGTATACCAGGATTTTTTTATTAAGAATATACTAGCCTCTTAGTGATCTCAGCTTCATTGAAGACGAGGGGGTCTGCGAGGTCCGGCGCGGGCTGCACGTAGTCGCCGAGCAGCGTGCGCGCGCTGAAACTGAAGTTGTCCGCGGACAGCGCCGCGCACGGGCTCGACTCTAAGAACTGGAAGCAAATTACCATCTTACAACATACATACAAACAAACAGTTTGATTTTGCGAGAAAATATGCTTTTGAAGATTTTTAGTCTGTACAGCACCCCTACAGCCTTGTTCGCACAAAATAGTAGTCATGTAGCAAATAGCATTTATCCGAACAAAGGATTTACTACTGTTCGGACTCGTTTAAGCCTTAATCTAACTAGGGTAGTAATTTAGTAAATCCTTTGTTCGGATACTAGCTACTTGCTACTCGACTAAAATTCTATCCTAGAGCGTGCACAGCTTAACGGACGTAAAGTACGTTAACTAATCTCATACTTTGAAGTTACGAAGTGATGTATTGTTTGAAGTTGATCACTTTCTCATCTAATTTATTCGACAGACTTATTATTTTCATCGTAAGTTGAGTGAATTCACAATTTGATTATTTTCCTCGGATAAGTTTTATTTTACAAATGGGATATCATAAGACATATAACTCTTTTTGTTGGATTGCTTTTTGGATACATGTATTTAATCGTTAACCTAAAAATGCCTATAGAAGTGTACCATTTTGAAATTATTCTAACTTTTATTTTTTGTTTAATTTGTATCTTATAATGAATTATTTGATATTAAATAATATATCATACCGTGCATAGTTCTTGTGTCGATTTAATAGCTAGTCCGGAGTGCGGCTCGGGCGGGGAGTAGCTCACGTCACCTTTTATGTTGCAATTACGAGATAGACCTTTTATAACCGTCACTCTCTTCCAACCTGCGAACAAATAACCGTTATAAATCTATAACAATACTAGCTGTTGCTTGCGACTTCGTCCGCGCGCAATTTAAATATACTCGTATAACCTATGTTATACGGGGATAATGTAACTTTCTAACAGTGAAAGAATTTTTGAAATGGACTCAGTAGTTCTTGAGTTATTTAACTACAAACAAAACAAAACTTTCCTCTTTATAATATTAAGTATAGTTTACTCATCTAAACTCACTCAAAACTCAACTCGTGAACTACAGACCGTCAAAAATTCTTTCACCATTAGATAACTACATTATCCCCAAGCCCCGAGTAACATAGGATATATTTTTTAATTCCGTGCATACAAAATCGCGAGCATCGATTTGTCATAAATATATAACGAGTTGTTTTAGTGTTTACCAAGTGCTAGAGGCAGGCGCAGCTGCGCGTCATGCCTGCGGCCCGGGTCGCTCGCGTCAGAGTCTGACGGCCCGCTGTCTGACGGACACTCAGAGTCCGTACTTGCGCTCTCTCCGAGCAACGTACGTAGTTTTTCCTGTAAAGAAACATCTCTAAAATATAGTAAAAAAAACTAGATATTGATATGAAAACAAACAAAAAAGCATTTGGGAATGTAATGTCTGAGTCTATGATATAACTTAGATAAGTAGAAAGAAATTCAGTGCAAAAAATTAACCCATTTTCACCCCAAAATACACCCAAATGGGGTCTCAAAAACAGTTATACTTCTTTAAGTAACGATTCATCCCTGTGAAGACTAACTTTTTTTTACCTATTTTTTAAATTATAATATTGTCTTTAGTGTACCAGGTCAGTTTCAGCGAGTAACTGGTGTGCGAGCGCGGGGCGCAGGCCGAGCGCGCGGCTCTGCGCCAGCAGCGAGGCGACGGTGTTCTTCTTGGGCTTGCTGACGCCGCGGCCGAGGTTGCGCGGCCGGCCCTCGCGCGTCGCCCACCCGCTCACTGCTGCACATAATACACTTACTTATCCTTTTCTTATAACGAATGGGAAGGGGAAGTGGTTTTTCCAGGGGAGGAGGCGCATAGGAAAAGGAATTATCCTTTTGTTGTGGGTCTCCTCCTCCACAGATTAAGGGTACATTATCGTGGGGTTTCTACTGCTGAAACTGTGATATCTCTCTTTGAGAAGATGGCAGTAGAAAACCACAAGAAAGTTAATTATTAAGTCAATTCAACCAATTCTTTACCTCTGCATATATTTTCTTCATTACTTCGTGGATGTAAAAAAAAATGAATATAACATCTCTAAGGATAAATATCGTTAGGTTAGGTTAGTTCGACCCTGTCGCGAACGTTAAGTAGTGCCCGCGATCCCGCCGTAATACGTATGAGGGCCGTTAGGTTTTAGTGGGTATTACAGTCACCTTCTGGCCAGCGAGTCCCAAACTCCCTACGACATTGCACAGCCCGGCGAAGGGGTACATAAATGCATTATTTCCTGCCGTTTAAAAAAAAATCGAAAAACACATTGGTACATGGCGGGATTCGAACTAGGGACGTGCAGTTTACAAGTCAAGATCCTAACCCCTGAGCCACCGAAGCTCTAAAAATAGATCTAATAGAAAACTCACATTCACTATCTTCGCTGCCGCTGGACTTGGGCCTGGGCGAATCCGCGGCGTGGGTGTTCAGTTCGGGTGCCACTCGCCTAGGCTTCGCGCCCGGCTTGCGTCGTGCTACAAATATTTATTAACCTTAGCTAATCTATACTAATATTATAAAGAGAGAAACTTTGTATTTTTGTTTGTATTGAAATAACTCAAGAACTACTGGGACGATTTGAAACAATCTTTCACCATTAGAAAGCTACATTATCCCCGAGTAACATAGGCTATATCATTTAATTCCACGCGGAAGAAGTCGCGCACAACAGCTGGTTTTATAATATTTCTATAACAATTTCAAATTATCTCGAAGCTAGTTAGATTTTGTTCACAACAAAATATCAATCACCAAAATTAATTAAATTAATTGTTTACTTACATATCCTATCATTATTAGAAGCGTTTAGAGAGCTACTCAGAGAGGTTAAGCGCGACAATGCGTCTGAGGCCTGCGTACTTGCTGCAAAATGAGTTACAATATTATTTTTATCAATCTTAATGTTTACGCTTCATTAGGCCGGGTTCGCGATAAAAACGGCCTCACGTCAAAGCAAAATCCCCGTATTTCGTGTACTCGGTCTAATGAAGCCGTAAGGTTAGAACATAAAGGCGTATAAACAGTCTAATATGTCCAAAGGATCACTTACAAGGCATGGGCTTCAACGACAGGTTCAGGGGAGCGTCCTCATCGGCGGCGGCCTTGAGGCCCAGGTCTAAGGGCGCGTCGTCCGACGCTGTCGACTTCGTGCTCAGGTTCAATCCTGAATCACCTGAGATGTGTTATTACATTTTTATCACTAACGATTCAATTTGATTAAATCACAACTTTTAATAGAGAATAAGTTTTCTAGTTTTAGAGTTCAAATACACTGGTTCTCAGGCAGAGTTTTATCGTTGTGGGAGTAAGGTAAGAAAGGATGAGAATACGTAGAGGAGTTATGGAGTTAGGCCCTTAAATAACAAGGCTTTTTAGTAAGCGAATTGGCAATTTTTTGTCATAGTATTGCGTGTTACCCTACGGCTTCAATAGACAGAGTTCGCGATAAAAACGTTGATTTCGGTGTGAGTCCGTTTTAATCACGAACTCGGTCTAATGTAACCATAGGGTAAACGACATGCGAAATTTCTTTTGACATTGTATTGCGTATCACTAACTCTAGGGCTTCATTAGACCGATTTTACGCAAAATCTCCGTTTTTAACGCGAACACGGTCTAATGAAGCCGTAGAGTTAGACAATAATGGTCGAGTTGCGTAGTTCTGTCTGTGTGTGTGTGTTACCTGGCTGTGCGGCGAGCTGCCGCTCGAGCGCGGCGAGGCTGAGGCCGCTCTGGCTGGCGATGGTCTGCAGCAGCTCGCGCGAGATGCCGGCGTAGTCCGCGAGGTTGGGCGGCGTCGCGCGCTCCGCCTTGCCCGGCAACCGGATCACTTCCACTGACGACCGCCCGCTGTACTCCTCCTGGGAGCAAAAAACATTTCAACACATTGTTGACCGGTCACGAGTTTTTTTTTTAATATTAAAAAGTGGCAAACGAGCAAGCGGCCACCTTGATTCGCTGAAATAACGAAGCGACCGCTGCCTATAGACATCAGCAATTGCAGATGCGTTGCCTACTCTAAATCTACGGAGGAGGAGGAGACGCACAGCAAAAGAATATTCCTCTTCCTGTGCGTCCCCTCCCCCGCCAACTAACTCGTGTTATGGCCGAACGTTGCTGACCGGCCACGAATAAACTCATGATGTGCTTTTTGTGGCCGGTCAACGATGTGTTTAAGCAATAAAAACACAAACTTAATAATTAGTATGCCACTAGTTAATTTGATGTTACAATAGTTAGTAATCTTAGTTCTGACTAATAAAATAAATGCGAAAATTACGTTTGTTTGAAGGTATCTTCAGAATGAGTGAATGGATCGCGATAAAATTATACACAGATGTAGAACATAAGATCTAGGTGAATTGCAATCGCGAATTGGAACCTTAATCTCGCTACAGACGCTCAGTTTTAACTGTACAGTTCGACTGCACAGTTAAAACTGACGTGTGCAACCTGCACATATTGGCGAAGACATTCAAAGATATGTGTTACGCAAAATACGCGCTAGTCGTGGAGTTAGGGAAAATGAAGCCCGTCATGGGTCGAACCTTAACTGACGTGTGTAGGCAAAGCAGAGAACTATAAAGTTCGACTGTGTAGTTAAAATTAATGTGTACGTGTGTAGTTTTAACTAAAGAACGTTTGTTACATAACATGTTTTTGTACGAGTTTTAATACAATTTAAAGTAAACTTACAACTTTAGGTCGTTTGCTGGGCAGCGGCGCGGCGCGCTCGGCGGCCGCGGGGTGCACGGACACCTGCGGCGGGTCCAGAGATATCGTCTTCTTACGACCACGATTCGTCGTACCCGGCGGCACCTGAGAATATTTGTTATACTACTCTAACTACGTAAAACAAGAAATAATTGCAAAATACAGCCTTAAAAATATAGGCACAGACGAACCTGCGGGGCTACCCAAAGTACTTTTCGACAAGAATGTATGAAACTGACATTGACATTTGATAAAATCATGTGATCGTCACGCGTGAGATATCGAATTTTAATTTCAGTTCCATACATTTTCGACGTTTGCTATAGATTCGCTTCGTAGCGAATGTACTTTGGGTAACCCTTCTGGATAAGCGAGACTCCAAGGACCAGCGATATTTGTCTCGCTTATAGAGGTTTCTCTCTAGTCCGTTTATCTCGCTTCTGGAGATACGTCGTCGAGACCATAGAATGACTCGCTTATAAAGGTTTGTTGCTTATCCAGGTTTGACTGTATTGCAAAATCCAATAGTTACAGGAATTAATTAATTTACTCTTCAGTCATTGACTGTTTTTAGTAATGGAAAAATTAAATAAAATATTTTGACTATTTATAAGAAAAGTCTGTAAGGTAGTTTGTACACAAGCCTGTATAAATCTGCAATTAGAGCCATTTACTTTACGGCTTCGTTAGACCGCGTTCGCGATAAAAACAAAAATTTAGCTTGGCATAAGTATGTTTTATCGAGAACTCGGTCTAATGAAGTTATAGGGACTGAAATCACGGGTTTATACGGAAATCTTTGTGTACGAAGAGGCATATTTAACATTGTTTTACCTTAGGACCCGCTAGAGAGGAAGTGTATTTGATAATCTCCGTGTCCGGCGGCAACCGAACTCCACCGAGCACAGACGACGGGTCACTGTACATAAAATATACATATTTTTAATTTATATTAAAAAATAAAAAAAAAACAAATGCAAAAACTAGAATAAAAATGTTAATTTGATATCAAAAACTACCCCTTTGATATTGAATATTACAGACAAGGGAGATTACCCAAAGTAGTTTTCAATTGGCGATATCGCTGATGGCTTTACGAAAATGTATGAAACTGACATTGACATTCGATAAGTCATGTGCTTGCCACGTGTGAGATATCAAACGTCATTGTCAGTTCCATGCATGCGTGCGCTATAGCTTCGCTTCGTAGTGAATATATTTTTGGTAATCCCCCTGAAATGAAGTAGAGTGAATCAGTTGACACCGATGCCAAAAATATGGACAATGAAACAAAATATATTGTTAAGTATTAATAGATGTATACATGCAAAAAAATCTTTCTAGAACTATCACTATTTCGATGTTATATCGTTATTTGCATCTCTTATTTCATGCAAACTATTTTTTATTATATTATAAAGTGGCAAACGAGCAAGCGGCCACCTGGACTCGCTGAAATAGCGAAGCGACCGCTGCCCATAGACATCTACATTTGCAGATGCATTGCCTACCCTTAATCTTCGGAGGAGGAGACGCACAGCAAGAGAATAATACCTTTGCCTAGGCGTCCCCTCTCCCGGAAAATCCACTTTCTCTTTCCATCACTCCCTTATAGGAAAAGGATAGAAAGGGAAAGCGGAATAAAAATTAGTCCTTCGGCACCACACTCATCAGACGAAACACGGAATTGCTTCCATTTGACGCCTGTCTTCTGTGTGGTCGTGGTATTTCACCGGGCGAGCCGGACAATTCGTGCTAAGATCTTAAAGCGGGCTCTACCACTGCTAACTATGTTTTAAGCAATAACGTTTGTCATTCATAAAAAATAATAGGACGGAATAATCTCACGATTATGCCACTAATTAGTTTAATGTGTTCCTTGAAGTAACGCTCTTAGTTTTTTCCAACTAAACTTTGTAAAATGGATGCAAGCATTTAAAGCCAAATGATTTATAAGTTTAGCATCCACTTACCCGCCCTCCAAAGCGGCACTAGGAACAAAAATAAACACAATCAGTATTTACATTTTGTAGAATATACAATTAGCTTATTTAAATACTACATTACTTGATATTATTTGTACATTGTATTGAGTTACCGAAAGTACATTCGCTACAAAGCGATTCTATAGCGAATGTCAAAATGTATGAAAATGACAATGACGTTCGATATTTCACACGTGACAATCATGATTTATCGAATGTATTTATCAGTTTCATACATTTTTGTCGAGACCCTCGGCGATATCGCCAATCGAAAAGTACTTTGGGTAGCCCCCTGTATTAAGTACATGACTTTTTCAATAAAAGTATAAAGTTTAAGAGACAAAGTAGATTTAAAATAGTACTTAGTATTTACCTGAGTATTGTATGCGGGAGTCCGGTGAGGGAGTCTATCCCCGCATGTCTGTCCTTATCCGAGCCCGGCATTCCGAACGGATACAGCGGCGACATATTCTATAACAAAGTAAACGACAAACATTATTAAGCAAATATGGTAAATTTCCATTGCCGGGTATGATAGCATAGGCCCGAGTTTGAATCCCACCATGTACCAATGTGTTTTGCGATTTTCGATTTTTATATTTACATATTTACCCGCCCTTACGGTGAAGGAAAACATCGTGATGTCTGCACATATCGTTGTACTGTTGTTAGTTTATCTTAATAAATTGTAATAAAAACTTAAAAAAGAAATTCAAAGATATGTGTGAAGTCACGCAAAATACGCGCTAGTCGTGGAGTTGCGAAAAATGGAGCCCATCATAGGACAGTATTTTTGACCGAAGAATTTGTCAGGCTTCGGTAAAAGAAGCATTTTTATAGGATAAGGTGTGAATAGTATTGTTGTACCTTCCCCTTGGTGGCCGCCGCGACAGCAGCGTGGTACGCGCCGTGCGCGGCCGCCTGCGCCAGCATGAGGTCGCCCCTCAGCAGCGCCAGGTCACGGTCTTTACTCTTACCCGATGAACTGGACGAACTTTTTCCTAGATAAATAATTATATTACAATTTGTTTCAAACTTATTGAAGCTCTCGAATACTTAGTATACTTACTAGATGAAGAGGACTGCTGCTGTGGCTTGCTGGAGGATTTGGACTGGTGCGGAGCCGACACGAGGCTATTGAGTGAGGCCAGACTCGACAACGACTGCGAGTGCATTGCTGACGGTGATGACGTCTTTGGAAAGCCGTACGACGTTCCTATTCAAAGGAAAAATGAATTAAAACAGGGTAACTTCGATTATACTTAAGAAATATTAATTTTCTAGTATTACTACTCTATGCTCCCTCGCTTATCAGTCAAAAGATGTTTACTATTGGTGGGATTAATTGATTATAATAAAGTACTCAAGTAACGATAAATTCATTTGATAACAAATTAAGTACTTATAAGCCACATTTATTGTATGCAATATTTCAAACATCAAGGAATAACTGTACAAATCACTTACAAAAGCATCTTACACATATTATAATGATTCCATATTCTGGTCCTATCTTAAGATCGAATGACATTAGCTTTTCTATATCAAAAACAACTATAGTTAAGTAAGATACGTGCCCCACTCACTCATGCTCGGCTGCGAGCTACCAGTGGAAGGACTCTTGTCCTTTAACGACGCGCTTGACGATGTTCCGCTACTGCTCCGGCCCGATCTACTGTAAATACAAGAACAATCTAGAAAACATTTCTATGAATGAAGTAAACACAAACAAACAAGAGAAGGGAAGTAGACACAAATTATATTAAACCAACTCACATACCTCTCGCTCCTCATTGGTTGCTTGGGATGTTTAGGCGGTTGCTTCATGCCGGCAGTAGCCCCCGAGAGCGCGGACAGCGCGGAGTACGGGTCCCCGAGCTGAGGGAAGTTGAGGCCGGACGCTTGGAGCCGCGCTAGATAGTCCTGCGCTGCGAGATGCGATGCCATCGACCACCAAGCTGCGCCTGAAAACAACGGATATTTCTTCTAGATTTAGTTTTAAAGATCGACGTTTATTTATGATCACCCAGGACTGTGGACCAACGGGACCGGCTTAAATGTTAACACAATTAACTTATAGTATTATAGTGATCACTTCCCGAAAGGGGAAGTGTACTCTTTTGTCCTTATATCCTACTAACAATATACTAACTGGCAGCCGGATGTAGGCCGAGAGAAGCCGCCTGGTTGGCGGCGACGCCGAGCGTGGTGGGCGGAGGGTAGCGAGAACCGAAGCCGAAGAGGGCCGCCTGCGCTTGCGCCTGGGCCTGGGCCTGAGCCTGTGCCTGCGCGGCCGCATTCCCGCCGCCGGACCCCTCGCGACCCCAGTATGCTGTACACAAAGAATACATATAAATACATGTTGTTAAAAACAAGGAAGATATAAGGTGCATATTGCTATCACAGTACTTGCATAAAACTATTTAGATTGCAATATCCCGTCTAGCAAAGATCATATCTAAAGGAGTTCGTGCCGACTGGTCGTCTTAAGTCGCATGTATTAATAGATAATTTCCTAATAATTCACATGTATTATTAGGAACATATTCTACATACTGACAGTCAATCGATATCGTCGCTTATTTAGTCTCAATACGAGTTATGCTCGTCGCAGAGGCGTGTTTGTCGGGGACGCTCGCAAGGTCAACGAACTCGGCCGGGTTGACTTATATGGTATGGTACAATACCACATGAGTGTTGAACGACAGATATGTGAGACTTCTTTTTTCAATAAACGATAAGATCACAGTGGACCGACACATCTAATGATCGTTGCGTGTTTACCAAGATTTCTTCAGATTGTATTTAATTTAATGATTCTCGGATTTATTTCTTGTTATACCGATGTATAACATACTACATTAACAATGTTTTTATAAATATTTATTAATTAAGATAACAAATATCAGAAAATATATTAGGAAGTATGGGCTCTTTATAATGACAGCAGTGCTTATTTTACATCTCCCTCGCTGAGATGAAATTTTACCCGAATTTCCGAACTACTTCTTAGTTGCAGCTTTTGTCACGCAGCACTTATCTTATCACATAACTCTAGTTATAAAAACTATAGTTAGGCGGGATCTTGTATCAGATAACATAATTCAAATGAACTACCTCCGAAGAGTCCAGCGGCATCCAGCAAGCCGTCGGGCGGCGGCTTGCCGGCCGCGTCGCCCTCGCCATTCTCCTTATCCATGCCGCGTCTGCAAAACACAATAAATTTAATAAAATACACATCACTCTTTACATATTAATATAGATTTTAAAATAGAACAAAAGGGCAAATGAAGGTCACGTAATGTTAAGTAATTTGACGCCCATTCCCCATACCATTAGAGAAACTACAATATATTTTCATCAGAGTAAAGAATGTAATAAAAAAAACAGTTTTCATGTCATTAGAGTTCGTTTTAATATTGTAGGCAAATCCGACCATAGAAATATTAGATCTAAAAGTATGAGCTTTTAAAAACACTCATTAAAATAATGAACTTTAATTTATTGGTTATATGTCAGCGACAGTACGTGCGCGGAGTATGAAACACCAATAGCCTCCTCGAATGACATTGCGTCATCTCTGATAGCCCGATTAGGTTAATAAAACCGTGGGAGCTATTTATATCTAGTTTTAAATAAACTAGTGCTTAGTTTCTAGCTTATATACAGTTCAAATATAAAATACTTTAGTAATCAGTTTGTATCGGACATTAAACAATAATTCTTAACTTGCATCAGATTCGCCACCTACTTTGGTAAGGTCAATGACACTGAGATTCATTCAGATTAAACACCACAAAACACATAACAAATGGTTATTTATGATTTCTGATTATTAATTTATTATCAAGGCATATAAAATAAAAACTAATGTGTTTAACGTGGTAGGTGGAAACATCTAGACTTGACGTATTACAGTCGTCCCTCTCATTCATTAAAAAAAAATAGAGATAACGTTATGTTTTATTAAACAGAAGTTTTAATTAACAAAAGAATTTGAAAATGTGGTTGGTCTTTAGATTATGAAAAAAGCTAAAAAAAGCTAAAAATAATATCCGTTGACATTATACGATATTTAGTTAATAAATGCAATAAGAACCCGTCCGGCCGTCATTCAAGTTCCCACTTCACAAAGGCAAATATTACTTTCTCATTTATACCCTAGGACAATGCACTCCGACACCTATCTATAGCATTTACAAATATATGTAATTAGTACTTTCTTTAATTGGAGTGGATAAACGGTTAAGAAAACTATATTTTTTTGCCATAATATAATAATTGGACTGAATAATTGAGTAAACATTTATTTTATACATTAAGTATGAGAATTTTAAATTTATTAATAATAATGTTACCGAATAGAATAATAATAAATATATACTAATCTATAGTCACGCCATTCATTAAAAGGTACGGTCGCGAATTTTCCTATAATATATAACAATTATTTGCCTCGAAAGTTTTCTCAATGATTCAATGATGCGCCGCGTTCTATTATGTCATTATTCAATTATGTTTAGATAGCTATCTTTGGCTGCTTTAAAAGCTAACCAAATAAATAAGTTAATTTCAAGCTCTACTTTTAAATCAGAGTCCGTCCGAGATTAAGAACATTTCCCACGATCCTGACACACCTGTTTTACCTAAAATTCGTGTATTTATCACTTTATGTACAGACGAACCAAGATAAGTTAGAGTGCAAAGGACCGCGATGTTTGTCTCGCTTATAGAGGTTTCTCTCTAATTTAGGTTTGGCTGTATTTACTATTTATATAGCTCCGTTATAATTTCACCAATGCGAAAACCATGTATAAGCCTAACATTTCATAACACAGACAATAGCGAAACTAAAGTGACTTTTGCCTTGTTTTTACCCTATTACGTAATTATTCATAGATTTATTTCAAGACAGTTAAATAAATACTTCAATCGAAAACCACAAACCATTACCGTTTAGTATTAACTAACATTTCCACTAAGCGATACGGAGAGCTACCCAAAGTATTTTTCAAATGGCGATATCGTCGATGGAATCGACAAAAATGGAACAATGACATTCGATAAGTTACGTAATTATCACGTGTAAAATGTCGAACGTCTTTGTCAGTTTAAAACATTTTTAACGTTCGCTATAGAATCGCTTCGTACCGAATGTGCTTTGAGTAACCATCATGATCTAGACTTTAGATATGTCTAGATATAGTACATGCAAGTCATAGAACTTGAATTATAACGGTGTCGGCCACAACTGCAATACATTCAAACGACCAAATCAGGCGGTCATTAGTAAATGTAGTACATTCGTAATGAGATATGAGTGTGTCAACTCGTGGGACTGAGAGTGGCTTGTTCACTACATCACATTATATTTATTGATTTACATTATGGAAACGATTAAACATAGTTTATTATGAACTATGCTAGCATATTATCGTTAAAATAGCAAGGACAGTGACAGCAGCTACGAGTATTCGTGCCACACACGTTATTGTAATCATCAATCAATCCCACCATAACACACTTTAATAACGCACATTTAAAAAACAAAAAAAGAGAGACGACACATTGTCGTTTTTTATTATTGGTTCGTATTTATGTAAAAGGTTCACCTTCTGTGTAACATGAGTATTTGGTTGAGAATTAAGAGAACAATTTGAATAAACTAACAGCCGAATGATCAAACGCCACTCAAACTTAAGCGTCGCTTAAAATCTAAGTAGTGTCAAAATTAAACGAGATCGCCTTATATTTGGAGTTTATGCGTGTATTTACATGTAAGACGAAAATTTGGCCGTAAGATTAACTTAATTTTTAACCGACTTCCAACAGAAGGAGGTTATTCGTCACTTCTCTAAAGTAGGTCCTGTCGTTAAGTTACATTTTGTCTAAAACTTTGGGACCTTCACATATTAAATTATATTACAAAATACTCGTATTATATTTAACAGTGGCAGACATAATACCGTTGCCTTTTTAGTAACGCGTCAAATCGCACTACGAGAGACCTTATTAGACAAACACAATACTTTCTACACATTTCCGTGTAAAAGGCAAACAGTGCTCGCTTGGCGGCGGTTCGACGACCTCGCATTGTCTCAACTCTTGCCCGAGCGGCGATCGTGTTTAACGAACTGTTAGAATCAGAAACTGGAGTTAATACGCCTCGCCGTGAGAACGAAGGAAGTCTGTGGCGTTCGGTTAGCGTCTAATCCGCGCCGGACGTGTTTTTGTATGTCTCGCAGATACTGTTACGAATGCATTATGTTTCAAAGTGACTATTAGAATGTCCATAACGCTATCGTATTCTCTTGAGAACGGTATTTAATTCATTTAAGAAGCTATTACAGTCAAACCTCTATAAGCGAGTCATATCGCGGTTCCTTGGACTCTCGCTTCTCTAGGTTTGACTGTAATTCATTTAATAGTTTAATATATAAAGACGAAAACACAAGACAATTTTAAAACATTTGAAGACAAAAACTTTATAGATAACTTGATAGTAACTTTCAGTCCTTTTATACGCTGTTCCTTTCTAAATTGCTGATTATTTTAACGCGTTTAAAAAGCAGTAGATATGCGTAGTATGCGTTGTTCTAACTGTATTCAACAATTCGGAGCTAATAATATCCGATACGACAGTATATCGTGGCTGTCCGTTAATTATGTGGTGATAAAAATATTATCAAGGTTTATTAACGTGAATACTGTTTTTTTACTTTATTACATTCAAGTAATTTGGAGTCTTATCCATATTTTTTAAAACATCCCATATTTGTCATAAATATACGCTGTTCGCTACAATGTGGATATGGCGGGGGAGGGGACGTATAGAAAGAGGAATTATCTTCTTGCTGTGCGTCTCCTCCTCCGTTGATTAAGGGTAGGCAACGCATCTGCAATTGGAGATGTCTGTGGGCAGCGGTCGCTTCGCTATTTCAGCGAATGAGGGTGACCGCTTGCTCGTTTGCCACTTTTTAATATAAAAAATAACATATATATCGTAGTTACGCGTATATACGTGAACTATTGTAGATTGAATTTCAAATAATAGGGCACATAGCCGGCTTTCAATTTATAAAATCGCCGAGCGCGCTGTCCGATGTAGCGTGGTGTATCGGGATTATCCAGAGATTACGCCCGATGCTAGAACAATCCAGTTACTATCGGTGGAGCATAGCTCATTACACCTACCCGTGCTTCCTGTCATCCTGGTAGTGGATCAGTAGAATTTGGGATACATTCGACAAGTTCCTGGGGGGCTACCCAAACTTTCGCGATATCGCTGATGGAAGCGACAAAATTTCAGTTTCGACTTTCGACTTATCGAATGTCATTGTCAGTTTCATAAACTGACAATGACATTCGATAAGTCGAAAGTCATTGTCAATTCTATACATTTTTGATCTACTCTATCGAATCGCTGTGTAGCAGATGTATTTTGGGTCTGGTGGTCTGGTCTTAAATTATATTTGTAACACAAATACAAGACAGAATTAAAAATATTATTCTGATTAATTATGCCTCATAGGATATACAATATCTTCAAAATAAAAATAATGTAGCCATGAATCGCAAGGATACTCTAAAGCTTTGTTCTCACCAGGATAGTATTTTAGTCGAGTAGCAAGTAGCATTTATCCGAACAAAGGATTTACTACTGTTCGGAATCGTTTAAGCCTAATCCTACGCTCTAGGATAGTAATTTAGTAACTAAACGTGTACGAACAGCAACATTTTTGTAGAGTAGATTAGTAAATCATTTGCTCGGATACTTGCTACTCGACTAAAATACTATCCCGGTGCGTACAAGGCTTAACATAAGGTAAACATTTAATAAAAACTTATTAAATAGTATATAAAGCAAATGTTCGTGCTCTGACGTCACGATGAATTTTCCAACATGCACAATATTGCATAAAGGTATAACTCAAGAGTGCACGCTACAGTGACTTCAATAATACAGCGCCTTTATAAACAACGAGATTAGGTTTACCATGTTTATGGTACAAACTGATACTTTAATATTTATGTGTCACAAATATCTATAAAATTATTTTAAGACCAAAAAAAATTAGTACTTAATTTTAAATAAGTGATCGTTTACGAAATATCCCGTGCAAAAAAATATTATAAATAAAACATTTTTCAAGTATTCTGCAAGTGTCCTGAAAGTGTATCAAAAAGTAAATATTGTTCTAAATATTTTGAGAACAAAAATGCCTTTATTTGTATGCTTTTGATCTCACTGGGAATGTGTTATAAAAATCATGGTCATCCTAGCAGTGACCCACTTAACAAAATAACGCCGTGCGACCGACTGTATTGACTTGTCCTTTTTTATGCACCTTCAAAAGAACAGATGTTTGCTTTTTAAATTTTAAAGGCTTTGTAACATTTACAATTTTAATTTAAATCGAAAACAAGAACAAAGTGCTTTCGAATAAAAAGCTGCTGTTAAATTAGTCATTAGGTCATTTACATAATAAAATAAGGTTGTAAAAGTCCAAGGGACCGCGATTTTGCTCTCGCTTATAGACGTTTCTCTCTAGTCCGAGTTTCTCGCTTATGACGGTAGCTCGTCGGAACCAGAGAATGACTCGCTTATAGAGGTTTCTCTCTGATCCAGGTCTCGCTTATCTAGTTTTGACTGTGGTGAGAAAAATATAAAAGAAATCTGTTAATTTCATATCAGTATATACTAGAATTGTTTACATAACTCATCAATTTTATGACTTGAACTCTAGACGGTCTTGAATGCTAATAAATTGTAATCTGAATAGATTAACATAAAATGTTACTAAACTAATTTGTAAACAGTGAAGTATTAACTACAATTAATACGACCTAGTGACACTACGAACTACAGAGCGATGACCTGTACAGGTACAGGGGACTATTGTTCGGATACTTGCTACTTGCTACTCGACTAAAATACTATCCTAGTGTGTACAAGGCTTTAGGGATCGATTTTTCCGGCTGTTATTTCATAAATGCGGCAATCTGTCGTTGAACTAAGACATCGTGGTACAGTTACGTTTACTATTACCATATCGGAATAATAAACCTCGCCTTGAGTTTCAATGTAAATAATAATAAATGTTGTTTTTAAAGATAATAATAATTTTACAATTGTTTACACAAACGTATTTCATGCTAATGGATTGCTATGTTAATAATTATATTAGAATAAATTAAAATGAGTATCACTGTACATTTATACTAATATTACAAAGAGAAAAACTTTGTATTTTTGTTTGTATTGAAATAACACAAGAACTACTGGGTCGATTTCAAAAATTCTTTCACCATTAGAAAGCTACATTATCCCCGAATAACATAGGCTATATTACCTTGGCTATTATTATATAGGCTATAGCCACGCGGACGAAGTCGCGCACAACAGCTAGTTATATAATATTACAAGTCAAGGGTTTGAATCCTATTCGACTATTGTAAACCATAGCCTAGCTAGCACGAGCTTAGTCTTACTTTCCCGGTAACAAGTGATTTTCATGCAAAACATTAACAACAGATTCCTTAGCCTTTAAATACTTTTTTCTTCACATTGAATGACAGTATTGCAGGATGATAGGTATGTGGCATAACATTGCAAAATCCTAGACAGTAATATAATATTTTAGAAATGCAATATTAACACTCATAAAATTATGTAAGACACATTGTTTATAATATCCGTAAATAGAATGCACAATGGAATAAATGCTATGTAATGACGTCATCGATACTTAGTCCCTTCGTACACAAGACTATGCAACTGATGGAACCTCTATGAGATTGTATTAAGCCGCTTAGGCCTTGTACGCACCAGGATAGCATTTTAGAATTATCCGAACAGAGGATTTACTAATCTACTCTACTAGAATGTTGCTGTTCGAACACGTTTAGTTACTAAATTACTAGTCGACTAAAAACTATCCTGGTGGCTTTAGAGATAAAAATCGCTTTGTATCCTATATGAAGGGCCTTCCAGCCGTCACTGACATATACAATAAACATAATTAACTGACTGACATACGATATTATTACAACGTATAGATTAGGTATATTAGTATTACGCGATATATTATTACAGCAGATAAGGGCTTCAAAAGAACCGATGTCTTGATTTCCATAGAAACGTCGCAAGCGAACACAATACGCGCACATATTTATTGGAATCTGGCTTATCGACGATTAAATAATAATGCAAATGCAATGCTACTAAGAAACTTATAATTATTAAATTAATAATACAGAACACTGTACTTCAAGAAATGCTTAGTAAACGCCATTGTATATGTCGACTACAATGCTTGTATTAGTCTTCTTTTGTGTTAGTACTAAACACTTCTGTGCCTAGTCAACGTATTGCCGAGGACCTAAGATATATCCTTGGTCTTAGAACTAGGCAGTTGTCAGAGTTCAAAGTCCACCTTGAAAGTCCTCTGACATCTGCCATATAGAGGACTATGATATGTGTTACCGTTCTTCCGTGGACTTATGTTTTTAACCAGTGATAAATGAAATCATATATATTGACATCGTATATCGACCAATACCATTAATTGTTATTTATAGCTATAGCGTACACGCGTTAGCAATTAAATAGGCCAGTTCCGAGGACATTGCCCAAGCTGAGCAGAGATCACAGCGGAGGGCCGTTGATCGATCCAACATTTTGTTTATTCCGCCTTCGTTTAACGACGGAAACGCTTTATTTGCGTTGGAAACTGATTGAACTGGTTATTTTTATGCATATTATTTTATGTCAAATGTTTGAAATTATTTTACTTTTAATTTGAATACAAGATAAATATAAAGTGTTTTTTTTGTACGTAATTTTCCATAAAATCTTGATTAACAATAATACTCTATGTCTTTTTTGTTAATCTATAACTGGACATGGACATCCATTTACCAAGGACAATGTTGAACATTTTATAGTGTAGAAATAACAGTTACGTATACCAGTCTTTATTCCTTGTGACCTTTATATATGTCGCGTAGTAGTTAATTGTCTCTATTTCCCAGTCACCGCTACATAATTACAACAGTACAAAAGATCACGAGCCATAGGTTGAGAAGCCCCGCTCTAATTCTTACATAAACCTGCTCATTATAACAGAGAACGTTTGTTCCCGCTCTAAGCCGTATCAAGGCTATTGTCCACCATTATTAAAAGTAAGTATTGAAATGCTTTGTTAAGCTATGGAAAATATTAATTTAAGTGGAGGATTCAGGAAAAAAACGCGTTAGAAGTTATTGCGTAAAGTCGAGTCAAGAGATTACTTACGCCAAGGATTTAGGGGGTGGGCAAACCGGGGTCTATGCGTCGGGCGGCGAGTTCAGGGGAGGCCATAGTCTGATTTTACAAACGACTCAACAACTCATCATTTACCTAACATTCACCATAGACTAAACTATAGTACAAATACAGATAAGGGACATTTTAAAATTTCTACCCTGCCTAAAAAAATATGATTCGGGGCTGCTTACACAAACCCTTAATTTTTTCACTTATATGTAACCTATACTAATCTATCCTTAGATTTAATGTATTGTAGAGTCAATAATAAGATCTACTTGATTAGTAACAATTAAAAGACCGAGTAGTATTAGAAAAATCAGTTAAGCAACGCTTACCTTGAATGGTAGTTATCATTCAGAACCCGGGCAAAGGGCCGGAGAAGTTACGATGCACATTGTCTCACTCCATGTCACTTCACATCACTTGCACTACACTTTTGTCACTTAACACATGCTTGCAAATCCTGTTGTCGCTTCTGAAACAAAAAAAAAAGACATTGTGATTTTTTTGAATATTATTTGGTAACAATATACATAAGATAAAATAATACGAGTATGTATGACAAAAGCTATTGTTGAGTATTTTTTTCATGTTCAGGAGGTTCAGGTTATTTTTTAATACAAACTGCCTTATATAGTCTTTTAATGCTCACTCAGAGTATCTCTGAGTACAACAGTTAGTGTACTCAGAGACGCCATGTTGCCCTGTTACTTTTTTAAATACGTACAATCGTAATTTCGATTACTAGCGGTGATAATATGGTCACCATTACTCTGACAAATTCCAGTAACACAAGGGGCGCGTGACAACCCCACTCTGGCGACCCCACAGTTGTTAAATTATGTTGAAATCGCTTATGATTCTGTACGATTCCCCGTCACGTCGTACAACACTAAATAATTGATGCCTCGTATTGTTCGGTTTGAAAATGACTCATTTGGGTATGCCATGACTTGGAAATGTTTCGATGTTGTAATTTTTGATTTGTAAGTTTGAGATTTGATTGTTTAATAATACATTTATTATGATTATTCCAATGGCCTGAATTTGTAAAAAAAAACTATAGCAAATTTTAATTAGCCAACATTAAATAGTTTTTGTCTATCAAAAAAGTAACTACGAAGACTGTTTAAAACTAGACTCATAAAAAAGTCAAATACCTAAAGCAACTGAAATAAAAGACTATTGTAACGTGAGCTGCATTATCTTTTCATTATCTTTATTTGTATATTACATTAAATTATTAAGTAAAGTGTAAGACAAAGTCTTTGTTTAACTGCACAAAGCAACCGAATAAGTATTACAATTGGAGTTCTTTATAACAATACGGTGCTCTTTCTAAGAAGCGGAACACGATTAGACAGTTTAAACTTTATAATTTTTAGATATGTATATTGTTTATTGATAAGTTTCCCTAACATAAGTAAAATTACATATTTTCACGTTTAATAGCTTTAGAATGAGCACAATCTAATTCCAAGGTCCGACTATTATTAGAAATATTACTGTTATAACTTAATGTTTATAGAGACAGCGAACTTTAATACTATTTATCGTCAACAGAATCTTTGACAGATGTTAAGTTATCGGATACCAAATCAGGGTACATGTACTATCGAACGAGGCAAGAGACATTATACGTGATAGCACGACGCAATGGATGATGAACAAACCAAAAGGACTTTTGACTAATCAATACATTTGGAAACTATTATCGCCCCAATTTGAATAAGCTGTTACAAAATTGTTACATTACTTGTAAATCAAACACAATAGGCAATGCATAAAACTGTAAGTTGTTCAGTTTATAAGTAGATAAAAATGCATTTTAATGCACTTGAAATAATCGGAATCGAATTTCAGATCCCGAAGGAAGGAATGCAGTCACCAAACCATCGGTGTTTTAATTAAAGGTGATCTCAGGTATAAAATATAAATATCGCGAGCGCGTACCCGTCGAGATCTCCATAAATAATACCTTGTCGCAAACCAATCGATTATAATCGCAAAGCAATTTTTCAGAACGCAGAATCGAGTTCACAACATCGACACCGCCTGTACAAATTCACGCACACACAAACAAAGCGATGTCTCCAACAAAATAAAACACCGGCCGCTGTCATGTGGTATTGATTCCGGCCCTTCGCCTCCCGTCCCTCTCGCGCTTGCCCGCTTTTAGAACGTGCGAACGGGACAGGTGTACTTTCTTCTCGCCAAGATGTTGTATTTACTCGTGTGCAGATTAATACGGTAACGCCCTGTATATTACTTTGTACCTGTGCGTTCGTGTGTTTGTTACATCACGCTGAGAATATTCAAATGATTCGTTTCATGTTTCTAGTTACTTTATTCGCGTAAATCTAGATTCTAGATACGTCTTCACAGTAACGGATTAGTGATAAGTACCAATGATTCACTAGCGAAGTTAACTGTATAACCCTAGGACTTCATTAGACCGAGTTCGCGACAAAAACGGAGATTTTTGCATCAGCGTAAGGCAGTTTTTTGCGTGACATCGGTCTAATGAAGCCGTATGGTAAACGTATACTTTACAACGAACTGCAAAATCCTGATTTGAGACTATGAATCCAATAGCATTAAGAATAACTAGTATGCTAGTAACTACAATAACGCGAACTAGCATCATTAAATTATACAATTAACCAGTGCTATTAAACTGAAACTTAACTAAATTGCTGTATTGTTTCATTACAAGTACGCTAATTAAATTCACACAATCTTCTACGGCAGATGTTTGTAGATATACATATATTTTGATGGATAGAGTGGACGGGACGGTCGCAGAGGGGATGGGTCACCCTAATTTTATATAAAACACGTACAAGGCATTAATATGAACGTTCGAGTAACAAAGGGTATGTTAAATCTGAGTTTTGTCTTGCCCCTTACAGTCTGCAAATCGATAAGTGCCTTGCAATAATATCTATCTTTGTTTGACTTAAGCTGAAGTAGTTTGTGATATAAGTGAATACTTGATGAAATAATAATTGTCTTTAAAGTACACAATATTGATATCAACGTAACAACTGACTGGAAAGAGTATATAAAAAATCCCCGGATTTCAAGCGACTATTGTTGCTAGGTCTAGTAACTCTACGCTTTCATTAGACCGATGTCACGCAAAAAACAGCCTTTAGACTAACCAAAAATCCCGTTTTTGTCGCGTACTAATGAAGCCTACGATCTAATGCCATAGGGTAAAAGTAAATGAGTCGAAATTTGTTAATGCTATTTAAAATTAGAATATAGGACATAAAATAAACTAAGATATAATTTTAACATCATCCGATTGAAAAAAAAAAATGTTTAATACAGTGACAGTTTATAGAAATCATCTTACGCATGACATCCATCTTTAATTCTTGATATAAACAAAAAACAAAACACGCCTGCAATGAAGGCAGCTGTCTGCCGTATAACATGGGTCTTCAGTTTTTATTCAACCAATTCGCAGCGCTCAAACCGCTGTTCTCTAATTAGATGTTACAGAACGTATCATACAGTTGACACTATACGACATTTCTATGGATTTAAAATATCTTCTGATACAGTCTTATGATATGTGGAGGTCAGATTGACTACGGTTCGACTGCAGTAACATCCGTACAAAACTTATTTACATAACAAAAAAAGTAAAAACACTAAATTTAAACCAATTGTGGTCTGTATGTGACGCTCGGGGTCGTTTAGTGGTTACCAGGATTACCTTTTAGAATGTATTTAATAAGAGAAGTCTTCACTAAGAGACAACTTAAACAACACTGAAAGGCAATTTACCAGTTAAATTAGATATGAATTTGTCATACATATTCAAATAAATTGTTCCTTGAAACGGAAATCCGTCCGGAATACCGGTACGAAGCGTCATCACATAAAAACTTGAACGCGAACATTTTTTTTTTTTGCGAGAATTTCTTGCGTTCAGTTTCATCTTCATCGACGTTGGAAAGTGCGCGACAAAAAAACGACATCTTTGTGTAAAATCACTTTCAATTTAAAAATGTATTGCATAAAGCGGAATAAAATGTAATGACGGCATTTAATTCTGTTTTATTTTAATGTGGCATTTAACTTTCTTTTCATGAATTAACACATTTTTTTTTATATTATAGAGTGGCAAACGATCAAGCGGCCACCTAGATTCGCTGAAATAGCGAAGCGACCGCTGTCCACAGACATCTGCAATTGCAGATGCGTTGCCTACCCTTAATGTAGATTAATCCTCCGTAGGGAGGAGGAGACGCACAGCAAGAGGATAATCACTCTTCCGATGCGTCCCCTCCCCTGCAATACCTTACAAGAAAAGGATCATACCTAGTAGTTTAGGGCATAGTTTCAACTTCTTTCATTTTTTCAAACTGTAAATTTTTCTCGTATAAAAATATTCCCACAGATTATATTTTAGAACATGAAAGCACAAACATTAGTCTAATAATATTAACGCCAAAGTTATATGTGAAAGCAGATTAAATAAAAGTTGTGCATTGATTGATTGAAGCTCAGATTTGCATTATTACGTATCCCCCTCGTGGAAACAAAGCGAGGGGGCGATGGGAAGCGGGCTCAGCCCACACTCTATTTGTCGATCACAACTGTTTTTTGTCCCACCACACTTTATATAGTAAATGAAAGTAAAGTATCAAATTATTTAAATCCATCTAAACAAAACTAAAAACTGTTTTCAACCGTATCGTTTCTAATTGTATATTTGGTTCAGATTTGTTTATGTATTTTAATACAGTCAAACCTGGATAAGCGAGACATGGAAAAGCGAGAAACCTCTATAAGCGAGAGTCATTCTATGGTCCCGACGAGCTATCTCCATAAGCTTCATGAACAGATTCGAGAGAAACTTTATAAGCGAGACATCGTGATCCCTTAGACTCTCACTTATCGAGGTTCGACTATAATCTACATGATATCGTTGTGCATATTTCGTGTTTATTATCCAAATAATAAAAATACTTTAATAATAATTTCCGGATTATTGTCCGTACATAAATTCTAATGCAGGTAAAGTTGCCAAGTTACAACTTACACGCAATCGGACGCTTTCTAATTGACGATCACTCGACGATTTGGTAACAGCAACAACTGTTCACTTTTTTTGTTATAACTTACTTATTTCACAGTTTTTTACCTAATTGGTCACTAAGCATTTAATTATCTAATTCTTAAACCTTTTGCATTGATAAAAATAGAGACATTATTTTATCAGCCCTTTTTATTTCCTCTCTCACATTTTGCAATTATACATCGTTAATAGAAAAGAAGACATTGAGATGGATTGAAGTATGTTATTATACACATATTGCAACAGTGGAAACTCTCAGTAAACTCACACAATCCATCAAATACTTCTGTCTTAGCATTATTGCTCGCATAATACACATGAGATTTGTAACACAAAATAAACGTCGCTTTGTTTTGTTATCTTTGTTTGGATTAGGCACTATGAAGGTAGCCTACAGGCATCAATATAAATGATTGTAGTACAAAATGTTGGGTCTCAAAACAACTAGTAATATGACACGGAATGAATGCCCCATTCAACAATAACGGTTAACGCCTGCGCCTAGGCCAGGTGTGCTCACAATTTTTGGCATTCAATTTCAACTCAAACACAACGCTTTTAACAAATTAATACATTCAATTTTTAACCTTATCTCCATTCTCTAAAACTTGAATTGACGTTTTTGTATGTCTGAAGGCAAATCGCATTATTCGTTTTCTTGGAAGTGACCAATTTTAGTAAAGGGATTTACTCTACAATGTCCTTACAAATACAGGCTGGAATAGAAATATTAAAACCCATTTGATATACGTTGTGAACTAGCAACGTGTTTGAAGTTTAAAAGTAAATTAATAAAGAAATAAGTAAAAAGCCGTGTTGTCTTAACAACCAGGAAACGAAGTAACACAGAATGTTACTTAGCTATTATTCAAACATTGTTTTACTCGAACGAACAGTCAAACTTGAATACAATTTATCCCTTTCATTATATTTGACAAAATAGAGACAGCAATACGAGTGTTGGCAGTTGAATCCCACTGTTGCAAGCATGTTTGTCAGTATAATATGCTGATGAACATGCTCGTTATTATATGTCATTTAAGAACAATAAACATTCTACAATCATATCGCAGAAAGGAATTCTCAGTACAACCTAGTACCATGAGTTGAGATAAGCAGATTCTTGGATTTTAACTCGGACTTACGAAATATGCTCCACTTAGAGAATTCATGTGGTAAAGACCTTTGCTATTCACAGAGAAAGATTATTTTAAATCTTTCCAGTAGTTTCGGAGCCTATTCAATTCAAACCATTAAATCTTTCCTCTTTATTATTATTATTTTGTTTATAAGAAAAGGGGGCAAACGAGCAGCGGGAACACCGAGGTGATCATCGACGCCCATGGACATCTGCAATACCAGAGGAACCACAGATGCATTGCCGGCCTTTTAGGTGATACGCTCGCTTCTTGAAGGCTTTATTTATGTATAATATTAGTTTAGAAATAGACAACGTATACATTTGTTGCAATAATACACTTTGTTATAAAAGTGATTGTAGCACGTATTAGGTTAATTGTACTATTATTTCTTCTTCATAAATTGCAAGCTGTGCGTTGTGACCTTGGTTGTGCTAATAAAGGCTTCAACGGCTATTATCTTTACACTTCAAGATATAAAAGTAACGAGTACGTATGTTTTAATATTACAGACAATTGGTATTAATAAAAATATAGATTGTTACATTGTTGCTTGCTAGGTAAAGACAATCCTTAGCTGTGGGTTTTAACAGCTCTGTCGCTTCTAGAATCTATTTATACTCTTAAACCTTCTACGAACTAGGATATTATTTTAGTCGAGTAGCAGTAATTTAGTAACTAAACGTATCTGAACTGCAACATTTTAGTAGAGTAGATTAGTAAATCCTTTGTTCGGTCACTTGCTGCTAGATTGAAATACTATCCTGGTGCGAGAGGCTTTAGTAGTAGTAGTAGTAGTAGTAGTAGAAGTAATAGTAGTAGCAATAGAAGTAGTAGTATTAAAAGAGCAGTTGGTGTTGTACAATAGATAAGTGCAAGCTCCCTTTTGATAGAAGGAAGGTTTAGGTAGAGTTCAGTTTATACCCTTACTGGCAGAGAGATACATTTGTTATTTTATAATCTACCGATTTCTATACGTGGAATTATGTGACATCGACTTTATTAACCGGCTAGCCACAAGTACTCTTTTCAGTTGAGTGTAAGCATGACTAAACATACAACAGCCATGTAAGTAATACATTAAATGAGCGTGACAATTACAAAGTTTTAATTGTATTAGCATGTATCGCTCACGTATCTTACCTTGTACTTTTATTAGCATATAAATATATTGTTAAAACACCGTCTATATTCGGAGAAGAGTTTATATTAGGCTCTACTTTATTTACTGTTTCATATATATGGTGTCCTTTTAATACATATTAGTATGAGTTTGCTCAGGCTCTCCCGTAGCCCGTAGTGCTCGACTAACCTTGTTATACGTTGCGGGAGTGTAAGTTAGTTTGTTAGAATAATAAGTGAACTATCGCATTTTATATAGAGTATACAATATTTTCTTAAAAGTCCCGATATAATTTTATTAAGTCAATAAAGGTAATTAAATCTAGACAGAACATCGGTTTGCAGCTCGTCAGCACGTCAGCATTGTTACGCCATGTTTTCGAATTCGAACCATCTCACGTATTGTAAACCGAACGGAATGATGCAAATCAAAGAGTGCGCTCGATACACAAAAGAAACAATAAAAAACATTTATTGTGGTACATAAGTTTATTTTCCTTATTCCCAAATAAACACTTACAGACTGAGTTATTTATTGTTTGGTTATGCACGCAGATAGTTAGATCACTCGGTTATGATCGTATAATACACGAAGTAATGATTTATTAAAATTATTATACGCACTTAGTTAATAAACTCTTCTTTTCTGTTCTATTGTCCCATGACGAGACAGCCTTAAGCCTTGTTCGCACCAGGATAGTATTTTAGTCGAGTAGCAAGTAGCATTTATCCGAACAAAGGATTCGCACTCGTTTAAGCCTAAACCTACGCACTAGGATAGTAATTAAGTAACTAAACGTGTCCGAACAGCAATATTTTAGTAGAGTAGAATAGAAAATTCTGTGTTCGGATACTTGCTACTTGCTACTCGACTAAAATACTATCCTGGTGCGTTAGATCGATTGCCTAACATTAAACACTTCTAAGCAAATATCATACAGTAGTTACGACATTATCAAGTAGCTACAAATACAAATAAATAAAAAGTCAGCAACCATAATTAATAAAAATTACGATTATAACTTGTCTGACGCGGATCAAAATATTTCTCTTTTAAGAAGCGAAATTCCATTTGATGTTACGACAAAAAACATCCCTCGTCTCGAGTCGTCTTTGTCTCGAACGCGCTGAGCGACATCAGCCATCGATCCGTTCCTCACCGTCACATCGGAAATGCCCTCTCGCATGCCTCCGACGATATTAACGGACATTTCTAACCTGTTTGCATGGCATTTACCTTATTTTCTTTAACTTAATCAATTAATAACACAATTAAAGCTACAGTTACCCATATTTCTAAGATAAAATAGATGATATTATAATTATCGTAAAATAAAAGCTTGTTCTCATTCTAGCTAGAAACATGTCATTAGGACCATTCGATATTGATACTTATTATTTTTAATTCGTAAAATTACACGTGTAGTTTATGCATACTGATTACCGCCATCATCTCGGCTAGTATTTAAGTGCTAAACATAATACATATTCCTTGTAATCTGCGGTGTAATGATACAACAAGCGGTCGTAAAAAACCTTGAATTTGTCTACAACAAGGTCACCTTTGTTAATCTGTCGAATTAAATACTTATAACATGACGTACTTTGAAATGTAACTCAGACATAATTAGATTTGAATATAAATAAGGCTGAAGAAATCTTAAGAAATTTCTCAGTCAAAACCTCATAAAAATAAAAGAAAATGTATAGTTCTGGCGCAGTTTCCTTTGTCCTTCATAACATTGGGTTGGCGCTTCGCTAACGCTAACGGTGTCGCTGGAAGGAAGCCAGTCGCATACTCGACAAATTGATAAAATAATATCTCACTATTTCTCACACAATCGCCTGTTATGACTTGCTTTCATTCTGCATTACTATGATTGAATTCCTACAATGTAATGTGTTGATTTCGACTACATACTAAGTGAGCACATTGGTTTTTATGGCATTTCTTACATAGTAGTCGTGTAGTTCGACCCATGATGGGCTCCATTTTCCGCAACATCACGATTAGCGCGTATTTAGCGTTACTTAACACATATCTATACTAATACTGTAAAAGGAGAAACTTTGTATTTTTGTTTGTATTGAAATAACTCAAGAACTACTGGGCAGATTTCAAAAATTCTTCACCCGTTAGAAAGCTACAGTATCCCCGAGTAACATAGGCTTTATTATTAAATGTCACGCGGACGAAGTCGCGAGCACCAGCTAGTCTTATATAATATACATGCGAAAGTTACGATGGATGAATAGGTGGATGTTTCTTTCAAAGTGACTCCGAAACGGCTTAACAGATTTTGGTGAGATTTTAGATAGATGTAGAACACCTAGGCTACTTACTATTTTTTAATCCAGCGCGGACGTAGTCGTGGGTGACAGCTAGTGTTAGATAAATTTACCATCGCTAGTATCGTTCTAATTTTCAGAAAAATTTATAAATTATATTCCATCGCTCATCTATTGCATGGACAGTAGACACTGCCGAAAAGGACAGGTAAACTGCATAAGTAGGAACGTAGGTAAGTAATTAACGGGTCTTAGTCCGTTGTTAAAAAAACTAAATGTAGATTGTATTTGATGAAACCTGAATATTGAATCTATCGTACACAGATTGTCTATCATATAGAATTAAAAAGTAACCATTAAATAATATATGTTACAGATTATTTTAATTGCGCTTTATTACATTATTATGTAGTTCTTGAAAAGTCCACAGTTATATAACGACCTTGTATACAATTATAACAAAGGAACGATACTTGGTACAAAGCATTATCTTGCCTTTCAAAGAACAGACATGGGACTGGTATTCACCAAACATCAATTGTACGGTTCTCTTTATAATTTATCTTATAAGAAAACTAGCGACCTGCCTCGGCATTACGCAGGTAGCATAGCAAAGAATAGACGTAACATTTTATTCTGTCACCTACTTAGACACCTACATACGTCACCGAAGCCTGTTACAGACGTTTAGTTTTTTAACTGTACAGTTTCTACTGAAGTACACACGTCAATTTGAATTGCACAGTCGAGCTTTACAGTTCTCAGTTTTGCATACATACGTCAATTTGAACTGCTCCGTCGAACACAGAACGTAAAACAGAGCGTCTATAGCCGGCTTTACAGGGATAATGTAGCGATATACTAATGAGATTTGTTTATAGTTTTTGATTTTATTTGTCACAAACATAGAAATATTTTTATAAATGAGGCTGTTTCAAAGAGATAATAACTACTATTACTACTATTCGTTCTATCTAAAATGTAGACCTACAAGTATAACGGTTGGAAGACTTCATTTTTTCACGTATAATGTACTATTAGTCTATTAATATTGATATGATGTATTAAACAACAGCAGGGTGTAAAATATTTCAATCTAAATTTAAATTACAAAACAGTGAGCTGGTCTCAACAAAAACTCGGCATTTCACGTGTGTTAAAAGAACGTGGTAGACGTGACTTGGATTGGCGAGGGAAGGGACGCATAGGAAGAGATATTATCCTCTTGATGTGCGTCTTCTCCCCCGTAGATTAAGGGTAGGCAACGCATCTGCAATTACAGATGTCTATGGGCAGGGGTCGCTTCGGATTTTTCAGCGAATCTTGGTGGGCTCGTTTGCCACTTTGTATTATAAAAAAATGAAATGACTACTTAAAGAAATCGGTTACATTTTCAATAAGGCCCTTCGTACACAAGGCTATCCAAATCTGATGTTTTTGTCTCTGATCGACTTACTTAATATCTAAGAGGTCCAAACACAGATGCGCGTCGCCAACATCATATGACATATTGCCTAAGTCGCTTAGATACTAAAATTTGAGATGTATAGCAAGAGCCTAAGAATATGACGTGTTTTTAAAACAAAATATTAACGCCCTTATAAACTTGATGTTGTGCAGTTGCGCGCTTGAAATGTAAATAATCCATTGAGTTTTTACTTTGGCCGGAGTTCTGTATTGTTATAAAACATGTCACGAATATAGCAAACGAATAAAACGATCGCGATTTATGAGATGACAAGTGACCTGAACGGACGCAAGGTGGCGCTCAAGGTCACCTTGCAGGTATTTAACCAGCGATACACATAATAAAAATATCCGTATTAAAATTATAAAAATAATATGGTTATTTCTTGAAATATTCAGATAGTAATTTCTAAAATCTAAGACGCACTTGTAACTTATAACTGTGGGTTCAAGCAAAATACGCGCTAGTCGTGGAGTTGTGGAAAAATGGAGCCCATCATAGGTCGAACTACACTAACTGTGGGTTTCCAGAAACAAAACATATTATTTACTTGTTGAAAGACAAGCGTGACAATGGAAACCGACGGTAAAAAGTATTCATATAATTCATACACCTGGAAGAGTTCATTACAAGGTAATAGGTTTTTTTTTACTAAAAGTAGAAACAATGTAACACTTATACCGTTGTTAGGAAGATGTATTGTTACTTTCTTATTGTTAAAATAGTTTTTTTAGTGAAATAAACAGTTCCGTCATATTTTCACGTGGTTTTATTTTTATATATTGTCCTTAAACTTAAAGTATTTCAATAACTAATGATCGTGTGTTCATCAAAATTCGACTTCGTAAATCATAATCAAAGAAATTTACCAAAAATAGCTCCTCTACTCCACATTAACTTGAACTATGTCATAACATTAATCTGTTTCTACAACTTCAAAGGGGACAATCTACATACTTAGTCAACCCTCTTACGCTGAAGGAAATCATCGTGATGCAACCTGCACAAATCAGCGAAGAAATTCAAAGATATATGTGAAGTCACGCAAAATACGCACTAGTCGTAGAGTGATGGAAAATGGAGCCCATCATGGGTCTAACTACTAATGGGTACAACTACAAAGGGGATAATAAGAAACAGAATTTAATATTCCAGCGTAGTTAAGAGTTATTGCCACTTGTAAAAGGAAGCTCAAGGAATATGTAACCAATTCATATTGTACTACAATGAAATCAAAGCAAAAGTCTGATGTTTGTGGAGATAAGATAAACAATGACGTTATTGTCTTTTATTACTACTTCAATTCCATCACATTTCCGTTTTATAAAGTTCACATAGCCTATCATATTCTGCACTTCACTTGTCTATTTATAATGTACTAGCGACCCGCCCCGGCTTCGCACGGGTGCAAATCAGTATAATGCTGATACTAAATACTGCAGCGTTTGCAATGTAAGCGCTAAAAATGTGTTAATTTACGACATCATATTAAAAACCTCTAAATTATCAGTGTTACTCTACTATATTGAATGTATTATACATTAAACCTTCCTTATGAATCACTCTATCTATTAAAAAAAAACGCATCAAAATACGTAGCGTGGTTTTAAAGATTCAAGCATATATAGGGACAAACATACGAGTAAAAAGCGTTATTGTTTTAAATTATGTAAGGACAACGTATCATAACGTGTGCTATGTGATATTAATGCATAAATCCAAAGATTTAAATCAATAACAGTCAAAAACCGAATAACCGAGAAACCTCCATAAGCGAGTCATTCTTTGGTCCCGACGAGCCACGTCTATATGCAAAAATCGGATTAGAGAGAAACCTCTATAAAAGAGACAAATATCGCGGTCCCTTGGACTCTCGCTTATCCCGGTTCGACTGTAATTGGTTATTGAATCAAATATCAATACAATTGTTTCACCATTATACATCTACATTCCAGAAGCCACGCCGATTATCATTCAAAAAGTAAATTAATTAAAGGGTAAGATTTCCTTGTAGATTATTTAACTCCAGTAACCAATTAATCTAGAACTAACATATAAAAAGTAAATAACCGAGAGATCCAAACACCTAAGAAATCAATGAAGTTTATCAACTCAGTCAATATTTTCTGGTAAATTTTCGTACTATAGAAAAGTAAACGGGATATGTTTAGCATCCTTACCCTTACATAATATAAAACAATAACGCTTTTTTATGTTTGTCCCATGCTTGAATCTTTAAAACTACACAACGGATTTTGATGCGGTTTTATTTAATAGATAGAGTGATTCATAAGGAAGGTTTTCATGTATTACATTCACAATATAGTAGAGCAACACTGATAATTTAGAGGTTTTTAATATGATGTCATAAATTAACACACTTTTTAGCGCTTACATTGCAAACGCTGCATTATTTAGTATTGGCATTGTACCGATTTGCACCCGTGCGAAGCCGGGGCGGGTCGCTAGTTATACATAAAACGCTTGTAGTGTACATTATAAGGCATACGCTATTGTTAGACTTTCTAATATTGTTCAAATTAACTTTAAGACGTTGTAATACAGAATGCTGACTATAAATTTTGGTAGCTCGTGAACGTCGATGCGTTGTGGCTGTGGCCGAGCTCGCTTGAACAGATAATGAGGCCATGACTCACCTCTGACTCATGTCCAACGGATTGTTTAGCCGTTTGATTACCTGCACTACTGTCGTACATTTCACAACTAAATATAGACATCTAGATGTCGCCTGAGAATCCGTTCGCGCGGGATTAAAAAAAAACTTAGTAGTCTGTGTTCTTCTTAATTTCTACATCAGTGTAACATTTCATCGAGATCTGTCGTTCTGGAAATAACTTCAAACAAACATCAATCTATCTAAACCAAGGATCCCCAAACTATTTTGGACAAGTGACCCCTTTTCCGAAATGAACTGTTATCTTAGACCCCCATGGCCAAATTACCTACTTTTAACATCGACCCCCTTATTCGTAATGGTCTTCTAACTTAAAACAGCTGCTACAGAGTGTTATTTTTCATCCGGACTTAAGGCAATAGAAGAGAGTGAATAGAAGAGTGTGAATTAACAATGCTTTAAATTAGCAGACTATTATGAGTAAGGGGCCTATCTTTTCCTTTTTCCTATTGATACAAAAATACCTAAGTACTAAGGTCTATTTTTAGACCTTGTCGAGCCCAAAAATCCATCTTCGATTATGTCGACCCCTAGGAAACGACCACTTTGGAAATCCTTTTATGTATAGGAGAAGGGGGCAAACGATCAGCGGATCGCCTTAGTTAGTTATTCCGACGCCGATGAACACCTGCAATGCCAGAGGAACCGCAGATGTGTTGCCGGAATTTGAGGGAGGAGTATGCTTTTTTCTCTCGAAGAATTGAATTCCTGATCTAAATTTACAATATTAGTAAGACAACAGCTAAACTATAGATATAGATAGACAGACTAACTATAGTTGTCTACAAAGCCTAAACTCTAACTTAAGTTGTGTTAAAAAGAAATCAGTCATGTATTTTATGTTGATTGCATTAGGAATAGATTTTTTTGCGGCCAGCAGCTTTATTACTAACCAACAGTTTATGTTGCACACATGACAGATTATCATCGGTCAATTTCACATCTAAAGTTGAGTTTCCACTGTTGATACACATGTACAAAGATTGTTATCTCTGATGTATCAAAGACAATGAGAGGGATGACTATATTTCTTTGTTCGAGTAATATGACAATGGAATCTCACTGTTTTTGTATGAAGAAGTGAGTTTATATCGCTGAAGGATGAATAGCAATATGTCTGCGAACACACCTCCTTTGACATTTTTAAAAATAGGTTGTAATTTTTTTTATATCTGATGAAAAGTATACATACATCTTTTTTAAACGAGATAAGCCGCATTAATTTACATTATTTTCTTGTTACTAACCACGTCTCCATTAATTAAGAATTATAAATAAATGGGCCTATTTGTTGAGTAGCGTAAGTGGTATTTAAAATGTTAATCCAGTTTTATTTTTATCACAAATATAGTATTCGTTTTATTAATTATAGAGAACAAGTTTATGTTAGCACACAAAAACAGCAAGCTACTCGTATAACTGTAGATCGTAGTGGTTTATTATACATATTCATAAAATGCATGTGGGCCAATACCTATAAAGGACAACAGAGGATGTTAATTCGTTATGGGATAATATCAAATGTATGTCAAAGTGTCTAAACGTAAAGTTTTCATTACAAATTAATTTAAATCTGTAATCACTGTTAAAGTAGGATATTTTTTATGAAGTGTGGACGATTTTTGATCACAATAGTCATCGAGAAATAATAATAACTGTAAATAGCTAGACTATGGATATCTTTTTTTTGGATTGGGCCAATGTGTAGTTTTATTCATTGACACCTTTGTCGTTATCGCCATCTTGATTTCCAATTACTTGGTTAACGTCACAAGTTTTCTAAACTAATCTCTCATTCGTGTCGTCTTTTTCTATCGCGACTGAGATTATCTTGTTAAATAATTCAAATACAAATAGAATCAATAAAACATTCAATCCCTGAAAGGTCAACATTAGTATCGATTGAGGTGTAAGGTGCTCGTGTTGGAGGGGGGTCAAAGGGGGGTAGGCGTTGGGCTGGCAGTGACTTGATGTGATCCCGGCCGGCCTGCGGTGACCTACATTTACATGGCAAGCCGCTGCTGGCTGCAATGCTGTAGAGTGAATGCACTACGATTCTTACCTCACTATACAAAATAGATACACAAGCCAGCCTCTATTTCACTGGAGCTGAATTAGCCTTTATTTCACTCAAACAGCAATATTTTACAAAATTAAATAATATTATACATCAGGGTTAGCCCTCGAGTAACTTGAACTTAGTTTGTTAGTCATCAGTCGAAACTATAATGAGACTAAAAGCAAAATAACGATGAAGAGAAAGTGGTGTTTTGGAGGCTGAATTAAGCTTCATTGAGCTCATCTCCCATAAGTTAGAGATTTGATCGATAGCTGTATATTTTTCAGTTTCATTTTTTTAACTTTTAAATATGCCGTTTAGATGCATGTCAAAGTTTTATAGGACGTATTTTTATACATAAATATACCACTTATTCAAGATGTGGTCAAAGTTAACATTTATTAAGACAAACAAAGGGCCCACATCGCAGCGCCGGACATGGGTCCACTGTATATGAAAACGTCAAAGAATGTCAAATAAAAAGTAATTTTGCAAGTTCTAAGTCCCTGAACCGAGCAACAAGTCTGCTGGGAGTCCACGCGGAATGGTGGTGCACGCTATTTAAAGACAAAACTTCTACCAAATAAGGGTAAGAATCCTTTGCATTTTTTTTCGTTTGGGTCGTAAAACCATTTGAGTGGACGTGTACATTCTTTCGTTTACGACGATCATCTTACATCTTTTGAAGAAAAAAAAATGTTATAAAAGTAATTTGTATTCGCGAGACATGTAAGCAGTTTTTAAATTAACAAGTGATATAGTAATTAAGGGGCAAGAACAGACTTTCTCTGAAGTATTTAATTACAAAATTGAAAAGTTAATTTATAAAGTTAAGCTTACTACAATCAATAAAGAGTTTCAGCAACTGTCCTTTTTAATACTAGTAGATTTACTTTAATAAGATGAAAACCTATCTAATAGAATAGAATTGGCGGCCTTCATAGCAATATTAATATTATATGCACTTAGCTCATACTTCTTTAGTAATATAAGTTTATGTTAGTTCTATCTCTAAGCTTATTCTCCCTTATTCCGAAAAAACGTACGAACTGCTGCGATACACGAGAACCAATAAGTCGTGGATTATAAGATACTGGAGTACATAAGATAAACCAGGGATCTCATTGGACCAAATTATGTACAATAAGAAGTACCAGGAACAAGGATGTTCTGTATTTTGGAATACATTTTATGAATGTACCAGTACCAAACGTAGAAAGTACAACAGTAATAACTCTGATTCTCGTTTTGAAATTGGAAACTATATTTTAATACTTTAGCAATGATTTCTATAGTGAATATTCCAGATAAGAAATCGAAACG
The DNA here is from genome assembly GCA_013186455.1 of Papilio dardanus tibullus. NCBI lineage: Eukaryota > Metazoa > Arthropoda > Insecta > Lepidoptera > Papilionidae > Papilio > Papilio dardanus. The sequence goes on from QDHC01001502.1 coordinate 129,209, forward strand.
ATGTAAACCAATATAACCACATGTTTTATGACGCATTATGATATTTATAACTGTACTCACGTATTGATGGGGCCTTGCACCTATTACTGTCAAGCAACACATCATTGAACGAGAAAGACGTCTCGTCTAATATCTCCTTATTCATAGAAGGTATGACTACATGTTACTATGCGCTTATTCTATTTGAATATTACTGAAAAATCCTGAATTCCCTGAAGACAATATTTGTAATAAAGCTAAGGACTATTTCATATTGCATTTCACGTTCTAAATAATACTCCTTTAATTTAACGTTTTTGCCCTTGTCGATGGAGTTCTTTCCAACCCTCTCTTTTCTGTGCCAAGATCTTGATCTTTTGATACGACACGACGTCCACTTTTTTTTTTTATTTGATCTATATAACTTCCCCTCGGTCTTCCTCTCTTTCTCTCTTATAATATAATAATTAGGCAGATAAAAAGATTTATTTATAACACGTATCGACCTCGAAGACATAAGAAAAAGTGTAGCTAAACGCCAATGTTTAATATAAGGGAGCGATAAGTCTACATCAGCAAAAAATTAGCGTACCTATACTAAAATTAAAGTGGAAACATTTTGTTTGCTTGGCTGCTTTTTGATGTTACTTTTTATAATTACCTAGCGACCCGCCCCGGCTTCGCACGGGTGCAAATCGGTATAATGCTAATACTAAATACTGCAGCGTTTGCAATGTAACCGCTAAAAATGTGGTAATTTATATTAAAAACCTCCATATTATCAGTGTTACTCTACTATATTGTGAATGTATCATACACGAAAACCTTCCTTATGAATTACTCTATCTATTAAAAAAATCCGTTGCGTAGTTTTAAAGATTCAAGCATATATAGGGACAAACATAAAAAAAGCGTTATTGTTTTATACTATTTAAGGATCACAGGGTTATATTTTCATCGAAATCAAACAACTAATTTACTAAAGCGTACTCTTGATTTCAGTAAACGATGCATTTTGGTTCGCGATTAACACGTACACAAACGCATCTCAAAATGTCTCGCACTAATTAACAAATTCAAGTACAATCTCCAACTCTACGTGTCATATAGATACAAATGAAATCTGGCACAAGGTCTTACGATATTAAACGAAATAGATACATCTTTGAGGCCTTAAACATATACCGCTTTATTCCGAAACGTGAATCAGCGTTATTACTGTTGTACTTTCTACGTTTGGTACTGGTACATTCATAACATTTATTCCAAAATACAGAACATCCTTGTTCCTGGTACTTCTTTTGATACATAATTTGGTCCAATGAGACCTCTTGTCTATCTTATTTAGTTCCGAGTGTCCTCCAGTATCGTTTAATCGACTACTACATTTTTTCGGAATAAGGGGGACATTATTTAACAATTCTAACATGTCACAAAACGTGACTATGATGCAATGCAAATATTAGGTAAATGTTTAGAATCGAAGTTATTTCATGATCAACGACGTCATGTTTTCCTGTAGATCATTTAATTTTACATTTACGGATGATTTTACATATACGTGACAAAGCTAGATTTTAGCTACCTAGAGATTAGCTGGGAACACTAATAGAACGTAGTTTTTGCTGTTAGGACAACGGGACTGTTTTTACTACAATAATGATAACATGCCCATTGAACTATTATAAAATTCAATATGTCTACGTTTGATAACCTTTAGTTATAGTATAGAAATAAGTTATAGAAAAAAACTAAATTGATTATTATTAGCGAGGGGAAGATTGTTTACAATAATTAATTTCACACTTAACAAATATCCTTTTAAGGAAGTCATACGTTTTGTTATTAATATGGAATATTGTGTTTGACGAGGCGACGCTAGAGTAACAATTATAAAAGAAACAGGTTAACAAGCAACCTCATAGACCTTTATAAAGGCACTGAAGCAAGAAAGAAACGCCAATAAATACGTAGGCGGACTCGAAAGCTATTGAAGCAAGCGTTGTTAGCTTTCGATTTTCTTCCAAATAAGGCTATACGAATCTAACCTTTGTTTCATAGACAGAATATCATAGACAAGGAATACATTAGCTTGTTTAAATGAACCGATGATCTAAAAGGAACAATAAATATATATTTTTCAATATTCCTATTCCATAAAGGTATAAGGTTGGTTTACGTAATTTTGTCCCATATTTATGGCTTAATTTAAATATGCAAAGTCTAAACATGGTCTCTCTCTTTAGATGATTAATTTAAAATTAGTGATCTTCGTGTTACAATTTTTTTTTAAATGTCATCCATTTTGATTGTGTCAAACATTAACCCCCTTCTTCCGAAAAAATGTATAACTACTGCGACAAACGAGGACCAATAAGTCATCGATTATACAATACGATACTGGAGGACACTCGGAACTAAATAAACCACGGGTCTCTTTGGACCAAATTATGTATCATAGGAAGTACCAGGAACAAGAATGTTCTGTATTTTGGAATAAATTTTATGAATGCACCAGTACTAAACGTAGAAAGTACAACAGTAATAACGCCGATTATCGTTTCGGAATAAATCGGTTGGTTCTTCAAATCATGTTATATGCATTGTATTGATCTTTTCAAGTCTATGAAATTGTGGAACAATAATTTAATGAGCTAGCAATTACTGTATCTGAGTGTTAAACAAAGAACTGGTAATTAATAGTGACATTCAAACGTTCCCATCAAGTAGCGCAATAAATACTCCCACCGAGCACTAACCATATTAAGAAGACATTAGAACTCTTTTTCATTATTAAACAAACGAAGCATAACAAAAAAATGCATTCAAAACGATAATAATTATCTCCAATGACTTATGAATCAGCATTTACAACCATAACCTTACGGTTTATAAAAGCAGTTTTTATAGGCGTTTCATATTCTGTACGACCGACATGCCAGAATAGTCGGATAATATGCGGTCAGAGCACCTCGACCGATGTCAGAAAGTAATCTGGTGTATAAAAAAATGATGAACCCGACTCGTCCGCGGCAACGCGACAAAGTCGGAGAGATCGCAGAATGATGCCGAGGGGCAGGCGGCGTCGGCACAATTTGACACGTTCGGGTAACAGCTACAGTCAGTAACTCTCGTTAAACATAAGACCTATATCTAGTAAAGCTATGAGGCCGTTCACAAGGCGCGGTTGTGAATGCAATTATTTCATGCTCGATGCCTACGTATCCGCCATGATTGTTAACGCATTCGATATTCGAATTTTAAATAGTTTTTAGCATTGTTTCCCAAATTGTTTTGATTGGATCAAATTGTGTTTCGTTATCAAGCGTGATGTAATAGAATATTATGTGGCATTACAATAGCGTGGCATAACATAGCATCATACATAATCTTTTATGTATGAATGGGATATCATTTTCATGACCTTGTGTCTTTATTTATCTTTCGCAAGCATTCACCACAATTATTCATAAGATCGGTTCACAAAAAAAAAATAGTTCAATTATCAATTTAAAATTATACTTTATTAAATAAATAAAAATAAATAAATAAATAAATAAATTAGCTCAATCACATTACAGGCCGGAAAAAACATTTCACATTTACGTTATGCATTTGTCTTGCCGTGTATTTAAATGAATAAGTAATCGGAAATAAATATGTAACTTTCACAAACTTTCGAACCTTAGCATTAAATATTTATGAATATGAGATTTCAAAAATTTAACTACATACTTATGTATAAATATTTTAAGATGTTTTAATTGAATTGTAATCAGATATTGAATACGAAATAACTCTGGTGACATAATGCTATACAAAATGCATTAGGTACGTCGACACACACTTACCACATTGATGTTCTATTTATAGACAAGGAGAAAGCGTTTCATGTTAATGCAAATATTTTATTTTAAGCGATTTTAAATAAGTAATGTAACTTAAAATAATAACTTTACCTTTTTAGCAAACCGGCGAACAACACAAAGTTTTTATTGTACTTCTCACCACCAATTTTGTATTCGAACAGTCACAAATAAACGAAACGATTTATTTTTAAGTCAATATTTGCTATTCCGATACAAAGACGTGTAATGTACTCGCGGAGTAACAGTTACAATCTCTCACCGTTAAAACACCGACAGCATTCGGAACGTCAAAGGATTTGAAATAAGAACGCGATGCCCGCAGCTAGCCGCCACTAAAATTATTGATTTAGCAGCGTTACAAAACAACAAAAGATATAAAACGGGCCGGCTGCACACCCCCGCGCGGGCCGAATCGATCAGAATGATAATTGTCGCGCACAAAGACTGGTGACTACTCACCTAGACAGACGGAATGCACACACCTAAAACAACAACACACACAATTTATGTCAACAATGTTTCAGATCACAACGTCCACGCACTATTCCGATGTACTTTGGCACTTATTTATTATGTTTTTATTGTGTTAAACGGTTAATTAGTGCGAATTAAAAGCGATTTATGTCGCGGAGACGCGAGCAATTCGACGACCGCTAGCAAGATGGCTCCGCGTATGCCGCGCGGCGACCGCCCCCCCGCGCGCCGCGCGTACGTGCAATGAAAGATAGGTGGCCGCTACACAAGGCAGACGGAGAACGCTGACTAGTCCGGGGATAAAAAATTGTGTTTACATTTATTGACATTTTACAAATTGGTTTCACACTTTTAATAAATTGAATTGCACTTTTATAATATTAAAAACCAGTTATTTTAAACATTTGAGTAAAAAAGTACGTTACTTGTTGTAAAATTAAAAGAAAGTTATTATTACTGGTTAAAAGAATCTTAACATGTTATATTTGTACTAACAAAAGAAATTATTTACTAAAAAAAAATTATCTACAGTCAAAATATTTTTTTAGTGAAAAGGATATTTTTAAAATATTTAAATTTGATTTTCGTTGTTATTATTATCTTCGAAAATTGTAAACAGAATATTTTTAAGCTTTGTTTGGTGATTTAGTCCCATCTAAGAGATATCCTACGATCAGTCTCGCGATACCATATCTTGTGCAGTTGTACCGCAGTTCTTTCCCTTCACACCGCTTTGCCGTGCGGAGATCGCCCCGCGCCCCGCGCCGTCCTGTCCTCTGCCTACCGACCTCTTATATACTGCTCTCTTTACAACAAAAAAAACACCAATTTCCCAAATTCCCGAAGCGGACCGCGCGCTCTCTCGCTCGCGGCAGACCTAAGATGGCCGCCCGCTTCCATTTTGATCGCAGATTACATTCGTCGCGTCCCTCGACCGATTGTTCAAAGCCTAAACGATGCGGCGTCCTGCCGTTATCGTTCGCTTTGTAAACGTATCGCACACGTATTTAGGCTATTTTTTCCCGTCCAACGCGACGGTGATGTTAGATTTCGCATAACGCGAACCGTTTTCGCGTGAGCATTGTATAAAATGGCCGACGCTGTCAGTTTAGATATAAGCGAGAACATCGAGATCCGGTTATTGTATTGATTGAATGTACAACGGCCCCTCGGTGTGCGGGGTTGAAAGAAAGTCCATAGCCGGTCTAAATGGCCGCGTTAAAATGTAGCCGGGTTACGGCCGTTGCGATGGTTTTGTCTCTTTCGTTATTCCGGAGTCCTCTCTACCTGCCGCACACGACATAAGCGGCAATAAAACAGCTACCTAGCTAGTTGAGAGGGATTTGTGCACGGCAACGACGAACCATCCCAACTGAGCCGTATCACACTATCTAACTTTATAATGTTCGCCCGATTTCAATATTCTAGTTGTCAACTCTCTTTTATTTAGTACTAGCTAGTCAGTACAGTTCAAAATACTTTTATCACATCTCTTAGAAGATTATATACACCATTTCCTTATGATATAGTTATCGCAGTGTATTTAAAGTTTCGTGTATTTTAATGGTATAACAGTTTAGCAATTCATTTTAAATACGGCCTTATCTTAAAAACGTATAAAGCTTACAATGCAGTATCACAATATTTGTTTACCTTATCACAAAATTAAATTCTTTTGTATAAATTATACAAATAAACAAAATTAACATATTTTACCTGTGTATAATGCTAATCACAAAGTATAAACAAAAACTACAGTAAAAGACGATTGAAATCTACATAGTGTTAAACCAACCTAACCTACCTAATTACCAACCTATTTGAGTGCGTAAGTCAATAAATCAAGGGACTGAATACAATTTAAGAAAAAACCCTTTAATTAAAATTATTAGAAATGAAACTAAAACACAAAAAGCTCATAAAATTATTATATTTTTGTAAGATTTAATACAGTAACAACATTCTTATGATAGTTATAGTAAATCACATCTTTACAATTTTATTCCGTGCGAAGTTGAAATGCTGACAACTAACGCCATCTATTGGTCAATAGTTTAAATATACTTATTTAACTAAAATTGCCGTTGCATCACATCGCACTACGCGGTATAACGAATAATAATTAGTTGGTAATTGATTTATTCAGTAACAATCTGAAATAACATAATCTAGTATTTAACTTATATGATTTTCGAGTTCATAGTCGAAGTTTTGTTTTTCATAGAATACTTAATATTTGTTCAATTACAAATGATTGATTTCGAATTTTATTACAATTAGCTATCTAGGTCGAGGTCGAGACAGTATGTATCTCTGTTTGGGAATGAGAACGTCTTCATATTTAGTCAGAAGTAGTCATTATTTTTATTGTGTACGTGCAGCGTAGTATTCTAGTCATTAAATTGATAAAAGTACAAGCGAAATAAATACTGTTTTGCTTATTTTTAAAACTCTGTACATGGTGCACATTGGTATGACCAGCGATAAAAAAATAACTTTCTAGATATTCGACGTAATAGATACCAAGAAAGCGACTGTAAATATATAGAAGTGATATTAAAATATACATATGTACAACTACAGTATAAATATTCGCAAAAGTAATTTAACAACGTACTTTCGTTTCAAATTGCATGTCAAGTAAAAGCGGTCAGTCACTTCACGCAATTGTGATACGTTAAGCTATTGCTGACTCACTCACTGAGCGATAAAATATTAAGACGTCCACGTCCGTAATGCCAATAAACGACATATAAAAACTTCTTTTTTATTTTATTGAATCCCCCCCCCCTCCTTTATTCCCTTCTGCTTCCCCGCACCCGCGATCTCATCGAATGGGACATTGCTTTGATTTGTGCTTCAATTTGAGGTTAGGATTTGTAAATGTCACAATTAAATAATTTTACATAGATTTACTAGCTTACATTATCTGTATTTAACATTGCCGTATTTTTCCATTACTGTATTGTCTTAAAATCAAAGAATACATTCTTTGCATATAATAATTGTACTTGTAAGTACAAAGTATAAATGAATAAAACACACAGTTGCGTGTTATCGTGATGTATAATCGTTATGGAAACATTAACGGTTGCCCACATTTGAATGTATAATAAAAGAAGCGATACATAAAGCATAATGTTTTCACCTCATAACACAAGATTTACAAGTGCTTTAGATGGGTTACCTACGGATAGTTTAATCATCTGTCGTGTTGTCAATGCATTTGAATTTGGTATCAATAGAAATAATCTATTATCTATCAAAGCAACACTTCAGTCTTGTCCACTGCACTGTTCCGTATGGTCTTTACGGTGACTTGATGACAGAAATAATTGTCGTGATATCCACTTAGTGGAGTTGGTACCTAATACCGTTAAATGATAAGAGTGTTTTATACAACGGTAATTTTAAAAGCAATAATAAGTCAATGAAATGTTTTATTGTATCTTAATGCTTTCCCAGATATGAAGCGATTGCGCTGCCATCGCCACACCGTGAGATTTTAAATAAAACACTTATGCCATCTTAAAGAATATTTTTTTGCAATACGTTCTTATACCTGTCAACTGCTTTCCGTCGATTGTAACATAGCATAAACCATTATACATCGACCTCCTAAGACTAACAGCGCTTCACCTTTCTTATCCGATACCTGCACTGGAGCGGGTAACGAAGGGGCTCAATAAAACTGGACAGTCCATTCGAGGGGGCAACGACCTCGAAGCTAGAGTGTAACGTTTCCAGCAAGACGACACAGTGTCGGCAGTTTTAATAACTCACTAAAGCATTGTGTTACATGGTGCGATGCGATCTTCCGTGTTGGGCAGATAGAAAGGGATGTAGCGATGTAAAGACGGCGCACGGCGTCGCCAGCTTGCATACATGTTGCTAAATTGCTCGCTGTAAGCCGTGGGGGCTATTTTCTGACCGACACGATTAAAAGTCAGGTATAAAGCTGTACGTTCGTGTACTTAAGTACCTATAACGCACAGCGGATATATTGCAGCCAGCCGGCCTGATCGGAATCGAGATAAATGGACACTTGGAAGGAAAAGTATTCCTTAGAGTTACTTAACATTTTTATTCATATGAAATATACAAGTAACGTTTTTACTTGTTCGCACACAACTTACACACCTCACCTCTGTTGTTACATTCACGCACACAAGTGATTTTGTTACGGAAAGTCATCGCACGAACCGCATCCAATTGCAGACAAAATCATAGTTTACCAGTTCTTTAATTGCAAATAATTAGCATTACCTTAATTAAACATTCACCAAAGAAAAACATAATTACATGTAATGAACGAATTGTAACAATAATTGAACAATAAATGAATTGTGTTCATGAACATAGACTAGTGTGTTTTTAAGGAATACGAAATGGGAGATGGAAATAATTTTAATATATTTTCTAGTGTTACATTAACATCGTATTTAATAACGAGTACACAGATAATAACAGCTGTTTTTTTTTTTGAGATTTTATGGCCTGTAACAGCTGTTTTAGAGACCAGACCATAGACCAGATTTTTTTTCAGCCATTATGGGTCTATGGATGGCGGCAAAAAATTCAACGTCATTAATTAATCCATTTGACATTTTCTCGAAACATTTATGGGATTACAGACTATAATTATTCCAATCACGATCGCGCCACTTAGACGGGCGACATTTTTAAATACAAGTACAGTCGTGTGAAGTGTTTGTTCCAACAACCAAATCGCGGTAGCTAAGAGGTGTTTTGGATTCACCGGTTTCCAGTATCATTTACCGTTGGTTTTTTGCTGATAAATATATTACATCGAATACGAAACAAGTCTTGGTAAAATTGCTTGCTTTAACCTGGAAGAAACCGATTGATTATAATTTTTATAGAGTCATAGAACACGTTTGTTTGAAGTGATATTCGCTTTGCAACAATGTAGTTAATTACAGAAATAGAGTAATAGAAATTGTCGATGGTATTCAACATACATTGTAAAACAATTAAACCCTACACAAACGTAGATTATTGAGCCAATCAATCGTGTAGTAATTAATACGACCGTGGATTTTGCGCTGAAAATATGGGCGTATAAATTGATGAATACCACATGGTCATCTGTCAAATTATCCCAGAAACAAAATAGAGCATCTACAAACATGATCAATATATAGGGGAGGAGGCTAAGGCTCCTCCTATCTATCGACTTTATCAATAAAATTAATACTACTATATACGAGTAACTGTCTCAATACATTATATCTAATTTATGTAAAAAACATTCAAATCATAAATATTATTTATTCAATCAAACTGCAATGAAAGGGCACGTTTAATAATGAACCTTATTCAAAGATATTAAGCGAAAAGGCGGCAAATAGTAACAGAATAAGTTTTAGGTACGGGCCTCGGCAAGGCATGGAGCGGCCGAATCGATAACAGCTATTATAGAATCGAAAGAGACACAGTGTAGTGCGGGCACCACGGGCACAGCCAGAGGTGAAATACATCGGCGTCCATAAATATTGATTTTATGTGCGCGCGGCGACCGCTGCCAGGGCTGCCCCGGACCCGAGCTCAACTACTCAATTTATGTTTAGATATTTTTAACTTAAGTAGGGTTATGCTTACGCTTATTTTATATTTGACTTAGGGTTGCTAGATTTTTTTTTAATTTGTTTTGAAGAAAGAATCTGAGTTTTGATTTAAGAGATGCTTCGTTCTAAGATATGTATAACTCAAAGTAAGGTAGGGAATGGAAATAAGACGTAATAGGCTAATAGCTCCATTAGCTAAGTATGGTGACTCTGTCTGTCGTTCTGTCCTCAATTTTCCATCTTTTTACAAAGGCACGTAGCGCAATTGCTTCGCTTTAGGACTTCAGGAAAGTCACTGGCATGTTTATTTTCGACAAAAACGAAAGAATATACCTTTATGCAAATATTTTAATTTATTTTATCATAGACAAATGTACAACCCTAGAGAGGAGAGTTAAGCCCGCGGGGATGTCACACGTCTGAGGGGCAGTGAGATGTGAGAAAGGGAGCGCATAAATCAAGCCGTACGTCAGAAAGAGACGACCGGTTGACCTGGTGTTTGCGCCATTGCTGCGTACTTAGGTGACTCTTTTATATTCTATGCGTTCGTTACATTTTATTCATTTTGTACAGGATTTGGCCCTTTTTCAATTACAACGGCCATTGTTAATTGATTTCCTCCCGCTTTTGTAATTTAAAAACTATCTACGACAACAATTTGTTCGTGAACACAATGAAATTGTCGTTTTAAGTTAAGAGTTCTGAATAATAATTTAACGTGCAAAAATGTACAAAAGTAATGTACGGTAAGTAGTATCTGCATTAATTTTACAATTCGTTAATATACATTTTTTACAAATTTGTGTCTACTGTCTACCCAAATCTAACATATTGTATAGGTATAGTTTACTTTAGCTAAACATTTATTAGATTTCCAGTTTGGTAGGTAAAACTAATTATGCTAGTATTATATCTAGAAATATATAACAAAACGATGTCAATCTACTTAAAATTTCATATAGATGAAAACGGCATAATATTATCTAAACAAAAATCTGAAACTGAAAACACATAGAAAAATTACGTTATCACCGATTGTTACGCCATCTAGTTTATAATTTAAGAAGTCGGTTAAAAAGTACAATACTTAGTCCTTAGGTGTAGCAGGCAACAAAATTTTATATGGACGAAAGATGTCGCTGTTTAGTCTATTCATTCTATTGGCCACAAGATGTCGCTAAAAGTTTAAGATTTCTTCTAAATAATTTTTGTTCATATATCATTTAATTGTAAAAATAAACTTGATATATTTGTATTATTTATTTTTTAAATAATTTGTAAAATAGGAATTTTCGAAATATGTCAGCGCCATCTATAGTTGAATAGTAGAAGTAGACTGACGTCATCACATACCATTACGACTGGTTTTGTAAAAGATTCACGATACCGTTGGGTTCAATGCACTTCACTCATTTTGTTTACGCGGAAATCCGAGATGATGCAGAAGATTTGATACGATTTGTCAAATTAGTATTTTCCATGAAGAAAATTAACATGAAGAAATATGTGAACAGCATGTGTTTTTTCAACGTTTTAGGGAAAACAAATGAGATTTTTAAAATAAAAATAAATAAAATAAAATAAAATAGCTTTTATTTAGATTATCCTTATCCTTTCCTTACAAAGTATAAGCAATAACGCTTTTTTATATTTGATCCTATATATGCTTGAATCTTTAAAACTACGGAACGGATTTTGATGCGGTTTTTTTTAATAGATTGAGTGATTCATAAGGAAGGTTTTCATGTACAATACATTCACAATATAGTAGAGTAACACTGATAATTTAGAGGTTTTTAATATGATGTCGTAAATTAACACATTTTTAGCGCTTACATTGCAAACGCTGCAGTATTTAGTATCAGCATTGTACCGATTTGCACCCGTGCGAAGCCGGGGCGGGTCGCTAATACATTAAACATAGTTACAAGCTTTATTCTAAAATTTTATTTTTCTTTAACTTTTGAAAATCTGTTTGCCAGTCGGCAAAGGCCTCCTCCAACCATTTCCATTCGTTTCTATCTCTAGCCACTCTACGCACGTCACTCCTGCAATTTGTCTGATGAAATAGAACTATACAAAAATCTAAACATTGTTATTTTTTTTATAAAACCTACTACCTACCTATTACCTCTATTCCTTTCCTACGGAATACAACATAATTCATGGCCGTAGTAACCTAGAGGGGTAAGCGAAGAAAATTATTCGCATAATAATAAACAATTATTTTGTGTTCAGAATATCAATATGTTCCAGCCAGCTCGCTACGTGACGTAACAGGCGTAGACACCGAGTCTTCCTTGAGTATCGTGCCTGCCACACGTCTGTTTATATCCTGTTAACTAGCACCTAGACCGCTCAAGATAGCAATTTCTATTTCAAACTGCGTACTAACAACTTTTTTACATTTCCAAATAGAAACGAGAATTCAGCCATGCACAGCAGAATGTTAAAAATCTTACTGGCGTTATAATTAAAGGAAATCACCCTAGAATTTAGAGTTTTAGCCTATACTTGACAATGTAAGACGCTCTTAAATATTTGAGTTTGAAAATACGGTCGTTACATTCGTCGAGACAGCGAAGTTACCGCTAATAAACATTCTTTGGAGATGCGACTTAAGTAATTTTCATAGTATACAGTAGTGACATCTAGTGATTGTACTTAATATTGAACATTAATGAGGTAGTAAAGAAGTTTCCTCAGTGGAGATGACTGAAATATTGGTATAGCGTAGTACTTTGAGACTGTATAAAGAGTGAGCCAAACCACGGACTAAAAATTGCGATCGTTCCACCGCAAGCCTATTAGTCGTCTAAGTTGTCCTTTGGTAATTTGTCTAGACAAGCAAAGCTCGACTAATTATTCACATTAACGCTTCAAGCAATCGATGATATAATAAATGACCTTACATTGTAAATAATAGGTGATATAATACATCATAGTATAGAATAAAACCTATGTTTGTGTTGTCACATAAAATGCTAAACAACTTTTGGGGAATTGTTCTAGTCCCAACTGTAACTTTATACTCTCAACACGAGTTACAAGAAACATTTGAATAACGGTAGAAATTCGTTGTAGCTTTTGATGTTAATTCCTCAACAGAATTGGTACAACGACTTCGAACAAAATATTAAAGTAGACGTGTGAATGATCTTCGTAGCGTATAGGAAGTATGAAGGTGATCCCATAACTGATTTGAATCGAATGATGTTACTTCGAAAATGAAGCTTTTTAATATCTTTATTTACATCGGTTTTCGTGGTTTACACCTTTGAAAAGAGCTTGTTTCCTTTCAACTCAAATAGCTGGAATTCCGCGGGAACCTTTGTTCTGTGCGATCAGCGAGCACGCCGATCGCCTCTGACCGTAAACAGCATTAACTTCGCGTTCGTCGAATTGATCGGACATCGATTCCTCCATCCGAAGATCCACGTAGAAGAACCGGCAGCACCGTTACCACTCTTCGCATCACGAAAAAAAAATTACAGTTAACCGTAGTCCGCCGCGCGCGTCGACGGAACGAAAAAAGCACAATCTGCCGCCACACCACCTCACTAGGACGTATGCGAGCGGCTTTCGAAAGCGCGGGAACTTTGACAGTTGCATTTGACAAGTTCTAAGCAAAGACATATTTTGACAAAGTGTTCGTGCTGTGCTTTAGTTGTGCTGCGTGTTGTTAAAGCTATGTTAAAGACATGACGGAAAACGGATAATTGAATTGCAGTGGAAATTCAAACGTGTTCGGATTCTTGCTTTATTTTATTTTGGAAAGGATTTTGATTGGCAAAATGCCGAGTACTATTCGAGGTAAGTGGAATTAGGATTTATATAGTTGAATGAGTTGTTAAGTTAATTTTTTATACAATAAAGATGTCGTTTTTTATTATGTTGCGAAAGGTATGAATCAAAAGGTGAACGTACTGTTGACGGAAGGATCGGCGTGACTAAGGAAAAGTATTTGAATTTCATATGCCATCTGGCGCCAAACATTGAATCAGATATTTAACACTTTCATTCTTTTACAGAGTGATTATTGAGACATTCTTAAGATTACATTAACTTGTAATATAAATTATTACGATGTTATTGATATTTTCAATTAGAACATCTATCGTAGTTTTCTTTTATCTTCAATAAGTACAACGCGTTTTCATTCGTATAATTACCAGCATATAGAAACATCTTCCTCCTTAACTATGAAGACATTTCTAAGCACCCTAAGAACTTTATCGCGGTCTTTTGGAATCGAACTTTAAGCTTTAAGTTAAGCTAACTGTGTACTGTATATTAACTTTACTAGATTAATAAAGTATAATTCTAAAGGTCTTTGTTGTAGTACTTAGTTGAAGTAAGTAATGAAAGGTTTAAATTATTTTTTCATCATATTTTTTCTATAAATAGGAAAGATTATCTCAATTAAAATACTGTTTATTATTTGTTCGTATTATGTTTTTTTTCATTCTTATTTTTTATTCTATTGAGAGGTAAATTTAGTGTATTTTCGCACAACTTTATTACAATTGTTTGGTGCAAATAATTAATACGTTTTCTTAAACTTCATGTTAAAAATCGCCGCTATAAAGAGGTGTCTGTTGTTAACCGTTGTTAAATTTGCCAAAAGCAAGGTCATTGACACCTACATCGGTGTAAAGTAAGAGGTTCATGAATAACGTCTTACAGTCTTACGTATAAAAGACATAAAACATTTAAGTGTTTGATAAGCGGTAAATTTTAACTTAAACATATACTAATATTACAATAAGAAAAAGTTAAATATATATAACTCAAAAACTACTCTGTATTTAGAGAGCTTAAATCACTGAGGAATATAATATATATTTTTGAATCCGTACAGACAAATTCGCGAGCAATAATTAGTATATTATAACTTTTTATGATATAGTAATTGATTCGCGCATTATACAAATGTTAAATTGTCAAATCAATTAACACACCTTCAAAAGTCTTTGACAAAAATGTTTTGGGCAACTGCTTGGTTTTCCCGCCAAAAATTCCCGCCAAATACTAAGAGTGGTACACTTAAGCTTTCCCACTATGTAAATACTAAAAGATGAGTACAATTAAGAGTTTGAATTAAAGCTTTCATTTAATTCAAACTATCTTTTTTGTATTACATTCAAACCTTGTTAAACGAGAATCTCGGATTAGAGAGAAACCTCTATGAGCGAGAAAAAATAGCGGTCCTTGGGGTCTCGCTTATACAGGTTCGACTGTAAATACTTTTACCTAAAGAAAGCCTTTTTTTCATAACTCAATGCAAATAAACTAAATATTAATAACATTAATTAAACTTTATTTTATGTTTATCGATAGTAAATAATAAACTTCAATTAGTATCTACGCTTAGAATAACTACCGTTCAACAGACACTGAGTTATTTCCCGGGCGGGCAGGCAGGCAGGCAGGCAGGGGGCGGGCGGTAGAAAAGCGACAGTTCTGCTATCGAGCCGCAAGGCCCTCGGTACCGTTGCTACAGTCCCTTTCTTCGTGACGTAGCTTCGTACGGTACAGACCAGTGATGTGATCGCGTTGTTTTTATCGATAGATGTTGATAGTTAACTATCGACTGTCGATAAAAAATTTCGAACTTTTACATATTTCGCTAACACAACTTGTACAATACGTTTGATATTTTCTAGATTATTCTTAGCGTATTTAGAAAGGTTATGTTTAACGAGACTATTCATGTGAATATTATAAGTACAAATATTATATGTCTATTTTATTATGAAAGAAATGTCTGTAGTCTAAATAATTTGACCGGTATTAAAATGTAAATCTTAATATTACACAATATTTCGGTCCGTTGAAAAACAAAACTACATTAATATTATACTTAAAGGGAAAAGATTTGTATTTTTGTATGTATTGAAATGACTCAGAAACAACTGGTGCGATTTCAAAAAATATTTCAATGTTGGAGAGCTACATTATCCCCGAGTAATAGGCTACTTTTTGAATTCCACGCGGACGTAGTCGCGAGCAACAGCTAGTCATCGATAAAATTAAATCGATAGTTGTCAGTCACATCACTGTAGTGAGGTGACGTCGCTAACGGTGCGCGCAGTTAGCCTCACCCACATACAGTGTAACTGTGCGCGCCGTTATGTGGACGCGATCCGAGAGACAGCCATGCCGTGAGAGTGGGACCGACAGCCGGCAGCCGACAGCTCCGGCTGACAGATACAAAAACTATGCATACACGTGCCGATGACACATTGATTTGATGGATACAGTATCAATTAAATCGATCTTTGACAAAGATTGAATCAATGAGATATAACTAGAGTTTATTAATTAACGGTTAACAAAAACACTGTTTAATTTTAAGACCAGGCACACTTCGTCCTGTGTAAACAATTTGCAAATAAACTTATTTCATTTAAAATAAATTAAGATGTAACAGCAGGAATATAAAAATGTTTATTATTAGCTTTTGCTTTGCGACTCCGTTCGCAGATTATATAAAAAATACTGCTTATGATCCCCGAGGATAGAGCTTCCGAACAGTAAAATAATTTTCAAATCGATTCAGTCTTCGGAGACTATTCAATGTGAACAGATAATCAAATTCGTCTTTATAATACTCGTATCACTTACACTCACCAAAAGGCCTACTTTAAGTTAAGCCTTGAACGCATCAGTATAGTATTTTAATCGAGTGGAAAGTAGTTAACAGCAACATTTTAGTAGAGTCCATAGTAAATCCTTCGTTTGGATACTTGCAATCCAAACAAGGCTTTAAGGATGACTAGGCCTTAGTCAATAAATAAAGCTTCAGTATTCATCACTGTTGAATTTTTGCCAATTTAGTGTGACAAAACCTTAAGTTTTATTACGAACTTTTCATGAAAACCTTATAAAAATCCGTTGTAATTTTTACGAGTATAATTTGTTAGGTTTTCAATATAACTTAACCAACTAGTTCAGATTGAGGGAAAAATACAAATGGTAATTTGAAAATCAACAAATTGAGATCTAATCAAACCAATTATTTTCATTTTACTATTTTAACGAATTTCTTTTAACATTCGAAGAACTACGTGTCATTAAAAAGTCTCAGTAATTAAACAAAAGAACACGAAAAACGTCTAGACACAACAGTTACACACTAGTTTTTTAATTCATTAATTTTTAGTTGTGAGGTCACTGACCAATATTTACAAAAACTATGCTCAGGGACTTAGCTCTTGACTTGTAAACTGCAAGTTCGAATCCCGCCATGTACCGGTGTGTTTTTCGATATTCGACGCTCTAACGATGACGGAAAACATCGTGATGCAACCTGCACATATCGACGAAGAAATTAACCCAAAATAAGCGCTAGGAGTGGAGTTGCGACAAAATAGAGCCCTTCATGGGTCGAACTACACACACACTACTTAAATATATTTGTCCCTATTGTGTTTATTAACCTTTAATTATAATTTAATGTTTTATCCGAAGAAAAGACTATTAATTAAAAAAACAGCTTAACTAACTAGTCGGTACCTACACCGAAATAAACCTGAGTAAAGCTGTGTTTACAATTAACTAGCGTATAATGTCTCAATGTCGCGAAAGTGTTAATAAAAATACTATTACTTTATCTGCAACTTAATTTTGTACACAAACCAAACATGAAGCTCTAAAGGAACAGATTGGGTTTCAAAAAAGTGTTACTGTCAAACAGCTGACGAAAACTTTATTATTCCGAAACGAAAAATCTTACAAAGTAATATTATAAATACAAAAGTAACAAGGATTGGATGGACGTTCGAAGGTTTTTTTTTTGTTTCATGCAGACGGCGTTGCTCGTGGAGCTAGTATGTAATATTTATCATTATTTTGATATATTGGCCGTGAAAAATAACTATATTTAAATCTACAATTTACAATGCATATTATTTGTACCGGTATCATCATTAAAGCAACGTATTCATTTCCATATTTTCAATCAATCCACGTTATTTATTAATGGACGATCAGTTATAGAATTACGCGCCGAAAGAGTTCATTCACCTCGACCGGTTCGCGACCAGAGACTAGAGGTTTTTTTTAAAAGCACTACGCTCTATGCCGTTATGTTCGTAAGACATGTTTTATTGAGTGTGGGAACGCAATTAATTTTTAATCTTTAAGCACGTCTTTATTACTCAGAGATAGCCCATTTCCTTTGCCATTTTTTTAACTCTTAATCACTGATATTAATCAAGTTAATTTGACACATATTTATGTACTTAGAAAGGCATTGAATTAGAGTAATTAAATAAAAAACTGGCCATAAAATGTAATTGTAAAAATATGCAAATGTAAAATGTAAGAATGTATAGAACGACTGGATAATTTTGAGCAATAAACCATTTGAATACGCCAACAATATAACCTTGCGTAAGGTTACCTAGATAGCCTAGGTTTCAACTGTGACCTAGCTGTTTCAGAAACCGTAAGCAGAAGCGCTAACACAAACACTACCCACATATAAATGCTGACCTATTTAAAAAGGAAAGAAAAAAACAGTTCCATTTTTAAAATTCGCGCCACGAGCAAATCTACGTGACAGTTGGATACTTGAAAGAACCGTAATCGTTAGGGTTGTCAATATTGAAATATTTTGATGTGTGTATTTAAATGACAGCAAGGTTTAATAATATTTTAATTTCCAAATTATCAAGAATTACAAAATCTAATATTTTCTAATCATCACGTTTATCTTTAAATTTGATTTATTTTTAATTAATTTAATCCTAAGTATTTTCTGAAAAGGTATAAAAAACAATATAAGTACATTGTAGGTGTTATTAAAACTATAATAAATAAAAATATAACGTCAAAAATATTATGAAAATTATACCGAACAATACTAAACTTTATAACTCTCACAACTCCTTTCTTGAAAAGTTGTTAGTGGCAGCCCTAGTAACGTTGACAGAACATTCGGCATATGATTGCGCAACTGACACGCGTTCTGTTCGGCGTTCGCGTTCGGGGGTCAACGCACGCAGTTCGGCGGTGGCGGTATCTCTCTCCCGTTAGCCGCACGTGAGCGCAGGTGGTTTTACTTTTAAATTTGCAATTTAGTACCGCTATTGGATAACAGGGGACGCTGACTTATGTCACGTCCGATCGTGTTGACTGAGGCCTCCGTTCGTAGGTGTGTCACACGTGCCTCTTTTAATTTATAGCCTAGATTTATAGTCTAGTCTAGTCTAGGTTAGAGTCTGGTCTAGTGTTATAAAATTTAATGAGGATTTTCACTCAAAATTTATTATTAGATTATTGTACGGTAACTCTTATTTTTTTTTGGAAATTGGAATTAAGTACTAATTCTTATCTATTTTTTATGTACACGAGTCATTAATAACAACCTCCGTCACGGGTTCCCCTTGTTTTGCCTATTTAATATTGCATAACATAGTTCAAGTTTTTAATTGTAAAAGTTTTCTTTATTTAAAGTTTTTATAAAAAATGTATTCAGAGCTTTTATTACGCAATAATTTTCTTCGAACTCTTTACGTATGATTTTCACAGTTATTTCAACATTAAAAAGTTTACAACTTTTACACGAGAGGAGGCGCTACAAACGCAAATCAAACTTTTCTTATGCCAACTTCTTAGATTATTTTCTTTACAAGTTTAAATTGCAATTTCGTAACACCGCCTTCATAAGTCAATTAAGAAATAAGTTGCTTTTTATTGGTACTATGGCTGTTTTCACCCACAATCCCTAAATTTTAGGTAACCCCTAATGCATTTTAAATGTCACCTAACACTACTTTCGTTTTCACGAACAGTTAAGTGTCACTATAGATATCAAATCAATTTAGGTATGAGTTAGATTTAGGGAGACCCTTAAGCAAAAATACACCTATCTAAAACTACTTTAGGGTTTCGTTGGTGAGAACGGGCATAAAACAAACACATTTAAGTAATTTTCTACTTATTTTGTTATTGGTCATATCTGTTAAGCATTTCCTAAAAAATGTATTAAAAAAGAAAATTAAGCTATTTATTTATGTAGATATTCCATTGGAGGGTCGGTACAGTATGTACTTCTCCATACTTCTCTATTAGATGACATATCTGAAATCAACTTTTTCTAAAGAATATCCTATTTTACACAATCCATCCATACTATTTTGCCTTTTACCTTAGGTAAAAGGTTAAAGGTTTCGACCCATAATGGGCTCCATTTTCCGCAACTCCACCGACTAGCGCGTATTTTGCGTACACATATCTTTGAATTTCTTCGCCGACATGTGCAGGTTGCATCACGATGTTTTCCTTCACCTAAGAGCGTCGAGTAAATATGTACATATGAAAATCGAAAAACACATCGGTATACCTATACCTTTTTCTCCATCCAAATTCAATCACATTATATTCTCGTTAATGAGTTTTTGCCTTTGCTCTGAGAAAGCATAGGAGAATTTATTCCTCTAAAATTATATTGTATATCTGATACCTCGTAAAATCAATTTGATTTCTATTCATTTAAGTAGATACGTTTCGGACTTTCGGGTTGTGTTCGTTAGTAGTATAGTAGCCGTCCTTGGAAAACGCCGCATAGCGTACCTCCCGCCCACTGCGACCGAACACCTGTCTCTACTTCTCTACTATACTTTGTACCGTTGACTCACCTTCCTATCCCTACCTGTAAAATACACGGAAAAGGTTGCTTGATTTTTATAATATCAGAACATTGTGGACACCCAATGTACCTTCGCTACAAAGCTATTCGATAGCGAACGTCAAAAATGTATGAAATTGACACTGACGTTCGATATCTCATATGTGACAATCACATGATTTATCGATTGTCAACGTCAGTTTCATACAATTTTGTCCATTCCATCAGACCAGAATTAAATTACTTTTAAAAATTATAATTTAAAAATCTTATTAAATATAAAACGTTAAACATTTCTAAATATAAGAAAGGACAAAGGAGAACTATCTCTATGTCTGTTTACGGTAATAATTTCTTACTATATTTTCTTCGTTTAACCACAATCTATATTGATATCATAATTTCAAAGTATTAAATAGTCAAATTGCAGTATTTCGCAAATAAAAGATACTAGTACCAATATTTTGCGTATTAAGTTAATATCAATTCCAAATACGAAAATACGCGCTAGTCGTGGAGTTGCGGAAAATGGAGCCCATCATGGGTCAAAACCTTTAACCTTTTTTTTTATATCAATTTCTAAAATTCATAGACAATACTCGGATATTTTTGAAGAGTAAAAGGAACCCACTGACTTGAATATTTTTCTACATATGTAGCAATATTGTTGCTTGCGTGGCTTGCCGTAGTAAAATTAAGTTTTGTGACCTCTCGCAACAATAGTCTATTAGTTCATTAGTGCTTTTACGTGTAGAAATTATGATAACTATTTCTATGTATCGTATTGCATTATATTGTAGAATATATTAATAAATTATAGAAAGAGACCAGGGAGCCCGAAGTACATGAGTTACAAAGCGATTCGATTCAAAAATTTATTGAACTGATAATGACGTTCGATATCTCACACCTGACAAGCACATGACTTATCGAATGTCATTGTCAGTTTCATACATTTTTGTCAATTCCGTCGGCGATATCACTCGTCGAATGATACTATTTTTTTTAATCAAGGTTTAATATACAGTACAAGTATAGCAGTCTGATTGCTTTAGGAGTTTAAACCACTAATAAAAAAATATTTTTGTTCATAAAATTGTGCAAGAGAAAATTTATACGTCTATTGTAATAAATGAAAACCTAAGGGAGTGAAATAGGGGATGCAAATGTACAGGAGAAATATAAAAATTACGAAAATAAGAGTTACGATTTTTATTTTTATTTGTGTAATAATTTACCAGTCAAAATAATAATAACTTATCGTTCATGAAGGTTACTACAAATAGGCAATAATTTTTATAAAACTATTGACGGAACACCACTCAAATTTTAGCGTCGCTTAAAATCTAAATGGTGTCAAAATTAAACGAGATCGCCGTAGAATTTGGAGTTTAAGCGTGGACATGTAAGACGCTTTTAAATATTTAAGTGGCGTTTAAAAATTCGGCTGTATTTTAATCTATATCTATACTAATATTATAAAGAGAGAAACTTTGTATTTTGAAATAACTCAAGAACTACTGGGCCGATTTCAAAAATTCTTTCACTATTAGAAAGCTACATTATCCCCGAGTAATATAAACTATATTATTTAATACCACGCGGACGAAATCGCGCACAACAGCTAGTTAGTTTATAATAAAGTATAGTTTTTAACCGACTTCCAACAGAAGGAGGTTATAATAATTAAATTGAATTTAAAAAGTTCATTTCCACGATGACAGATATTACAGTTTTAACATTAAGTAAAGGAGAAAGTTATTGACTTAGGTGTTGTTTACACTGGGTTTCCTTATTTGGGGGGACGTTAGATCATACCTCGTGTTACATAATGAAAATTCGGGTACAGTTAGCAAAACATTTTTTTTTATAATTATTACATTACAATTATTTTTTGTAAATACAATGTAGAAAAGTGTGATACATTACAATTGTTTGATTGGTGTTTTTTTAAAAGTAATGTACAATTTTTTCTAATTAGGTCAGATTATTGTTATGAGTTGGTTCTGAATAAAAAAGTAGAATATAGTTATTAATGAAGGGTTTTATAATTTCAAAAAAATTAAGTAATAAGAAGTAGTTTTTTTTAATTTACTCGAATATTAATATTTATAAGGCACAATATAGCATATAATATAATCACATAATATAAATGTTTAAACATTAAATAATTTCCTCATGTAATGTTCAAATGTAAAGGTATCCAAATCGCAAAGTTTACAAGCACATCTACTGCACTAAATACACAAACAACTGCGCCAGTATGAAAGAAACGAGAGCAGTAGTGTTAAAGTTGAGCCCAAAAAACTATGAAAAGAGCCGGATGACATATATCCTGAATGTAGCCCAGCGTGAAGAGGCTCGACTTTTAGAAATTAGTCCAAGGCCGTCTGTGAAAAAGGCGTGCGTTTTTGCCAACGCTACACCGGCCCGGGGACCAACATAAATTCGATTATATGCTTTTTCGTCATTGTGAAACGATCGAAGCGTACGGAGAGGGACAGCGGTAGAGGGTTAGAGGGAGATGAGGAGTAAAATTGTAGCGCGCATGCGTAGGCACGTGCCGCCGAATGTGAAATGGCTCACACGGTATTAATTCTTCCAGAGATATCTCGGGATAAAACTGTTATTTCACACAAAAGTAATAGTACAATTTACTGTCGTGTTTGCTTTTGATTCTTTTGTGTTAATAATGAAGATGCTCGTTAAAAGTGAATATTATTTATATTTTTACATTTATTTTTGAATGTATTTTTAACAAAAAGAAAAAGTCGGGTAATTAAGTTGTTTCTTACTCGTTTTTAGTTTAAATGACGTAATAATAAAATTGGTATGGAAGTTAAAACATGAAACTGTAAAAATCTTAAGAACAATCCCGGGACAAATTCACGGAAGTGTGTTACGTCGGGCCTACGTTGCGCGGCGGCGTAGCGCTACGCTTTCGTAGGCTTTGCAGTGGCTACGACGGCTACCCGCCGCCTCACCGGTCCGCGTTCTCAAAATATAGGACACCGTGTCAATGTGTCTCTAGCGCGCACAGCCTTCCAAACACAACAACAAATAAGAGCGCGGCCAGCGGCGACGCCTCGCGATACACGACCACCATGTGAGAGAAGCCGAGCCTCCGACGGAACGATCACTGCCATACGAATTTCCGGCTCACCCAAACGCACAAAGAATCGACGTACGATATCAAAAAACCATTTTTGGTAGGATGTTGACCCCTGACCTAGTTTCGATGCATCTGCGCGTTGCAGTCCTGCAGTGGGCAGCCTAAACAAACGATATACGGAACTGAAGGACGGTTACCAGCGGAGTGTGTTCAATGGATTAAATATACCCTTTGCCCTAAGGAGTGTGATACCCGTGTTCATTAGTTTGTAAAAGATATCCCGCGAATATTTATCTTTATATTGGCGCTTCTCTTGTGCTATAATTTTATTTAAATTGACTGAAACTGATAAGTCTGATCGCTTCGAGTGTCTTCGCGGAAAGTATATTATAGTGTTGTGCATCGGTATCGATATTGAGAGCGAATTATATATAGTGTTATAAGAAGAGGGAACAAGCAATATGGCGGGCAACCGAGACAATACGCTCGAGGGCCAGCTGACGCACGTCATCCAGCACCACATGTCGCAGCCGGGCACCGAGGCGCAGGTCAGCGTGCACCAGGTGCAGAGCCCCTCGGGCAGCGGCACCAAGCGGCACCAGATTATTATCGATATAAAACAAGACATCGACATCGATGAGATGTCGACTCGATCGTTAGCCGAGAGCGTAATGGAGACGTTGGGGGCGCGGTCCGCCGCTGTTTACATCGATAACACGCAGGTCCCCGGCGAGAACTCGGATATGGAATCGCTGACGACGGTCAATGTGATAGTGGCTAACGACTTGAGCCAGGCGGCGCCGAGCCCGAGGGTGGAGGAGACGGAAGTGGCAGACGTGAGTCAAGACACGGCGGAGAGTTCCGGTATCCTACCAGGGAACCGTATAGCCGTCGACAGGATCGTAGAGATGACTAACGCCAACACGAACAGCGAGACATCGACATCGAGCACCGCATCGATAACAACAGTGGCCACCACTACAGCGTCAGGTAAAAATAAATGGAGATATTTTAATGAACCTCTTATCACTGTGTTTGGAATACGAATACGAATAGGCTATTGCATAACTGTCAAAATTAATTATTTGATTATTTGGTTACCAACTCAAAGTTTTCTATTAAAAATGTACTGATAAATGCATTGTAACGACATAACATATCGATTTTACGTTTCAAATAATAAAATTAATCATCACATCTAAAGAAAGCTCAATTCAAGCTTCAGTTTACAAAATAGGGCAGTAAGATAACGTAGTCTAAGGCTAATGGCGCTATAAATAAGCAGACTGCAACGCGATAGGGCTATTTTGGCTTCAGGTTGCGGCTAAATCACTGGCTAATGGTAACTTTTTAAAAGGCACAGGAAACAATAAGTCCGTATTCAAATACTGACGTAATACTGCAGTTTGATTCTACTAAAAAAGACAATATAAAACGACATTAATTAAAAAAAAATCTATTTTCAGTATTGCAATTAAAATAGTTAAAAGAGAGATCAATTTAGAAAAAGTCTTGTTTTTTTATTTTTGGTTTCAGAACGAATTGTTTTCAGAGAATTTAAATCGATAACACGCTTCAAGATGGCAACTGGTGTGCGATATTTAATAAATCTATGGCAAATATGAAAAACCTATTTTGCGTGTACTGAAATATCCTCTTGCTGTGCGTGTCCTCCGTAGATTAACGGTAGGCAATTCATCTGCAATTGCTGATGTCTATGGGCAGCGGTCTCTTCACTTATTCAGCGAATCCAGGTGACCGCTTGCTCGTTTGCTACGTTGTATAAAAAAACTCAAGAACTTCTGGGCCGATTTCAAAAATTCTTTAACCATTAGAATTATACATTGTTCCCGAATAACGTGAGCTATATTTTATAATTCCACGCGGATAAAGTCGAGAACAACAGCTAGTGTTACATAAAATGCGAATAAGATAACGTTGACAGATATTTATTTATTGTTCATTTAATATTCATTGTTTACTCTTGTATAAACATGAATGAATGAGTGTAGGAAGTTCACGCAATAGTATTATCGCCCTTCTTCATTTACACTGAGTTTAATAAGAAATCGATTTTATAGATTACCTGTTAGAAGCGTGTTACAGATCTAAAGCTGGCTGCAGACGCTTAGTTTCCACTAAATAGTTCGATTGCGCACTTAAAATTAACGTGTGTAGGCAAAACTGAGAATTGTAAAATGAAAACTGACGTATACAAGTCAATTTGACCTAGACAGTCGAAACTTAATGTTTGTAGCCGGCTTAAAATTATAATTATGATATTTACTATTGTTATAGAGATGTTAGACGTTTCTTTCATTACTAATTTTCATTGTCAAAACACTTGTTTAAAATATTTTCTCATTCCCCTCATTCCATTGTTAAAGAGCGACCCTGTTAAGACGGCTACAAACATTCAGGTTTTACTGAACAGATTTAAATGTAAAGTTCAATTATACAGTTAAAACAGTTCTCAGTTTGTCTACACACGTCAGTTTTAACTGCGCAGCTGAACTGCATATGCTGAGCTGGCTCCCATTGCCACCCTATTTTTTTTTAAATCTTTAATTATTTTATTTTACTGTGTAACAATTTTTGTAGCAATGAATTTGGTTTTTTTTTCTTTCTTTCAACTGTACAGTAAAAACATAGCGTCTGTAGCCGGCTTTATAGTGTAATACAGTTTGGACAGTGTTTCAAGTTATATTATTTTGAACAATATTTTCTTTAAAATTAACAGGTCCTATACCTGTTCATTTGAACTGTCTACTTTTGATTACAATCTTACTTATTTTATCCTTTTAAGGGATCATTGTACTACACAATTTTTAAGATAAATCATGGGTTTTGCTAATAATATTTTAATTTTAAATCGATACTATTTTCGTAAGCCTGCTAGATATGATCGAAATAGTTGATCTGGATAAATTACTAATTAGATCGATCGTTAGGGATTAGCGATTCTGCCGCCACCTAGCAGCGGTGACTGCCCTACTTTCCATATCATCTCTTACACGTACATTATCTTTAAAGATGAATACCAAAAATGCTCTCACTGCAAGGCTTCGAACAGAAGGATTACCCAAAACACATGCGCTACAAAGCGATATGATAGTGGACATCAGCAGGGCTACCCAAAGTAGTTTTCCATCGGCGATATCGCTGATGGAATCTACAAAAATGTATGAAACTGACATTGACATTCGATAAAATCATGTGAGTGTCACGTGTGAGATATCGAACGTCAATGTCTGTATCATAATTTGTCGATTCCATCAGCGACATCGCCGATCGCAAAGCATGTTGGGTAAGCCCACTGGAAACTTTTTTAATAAGTTTTAAATCAATTAACTAGCTCCGTTTATGATTTCAATATGCATAATTAAAACGTTATTCTTGCATTACACTTATTAACACCAACTCATTGCTTCAGTTACATACATTTTACAAGTAAATACGGACACAAAATCCATGTCAAATTTCCTTTAACTTTAGATATGTATCTGTTGAACATAACTAAACAAGAGAGGGAGCTCGTATCGATGTTTTCAGTCTGACAACTGACAGCTGAATGTAGCCGGTGTACGCTATCTCAATACAAGCCCCATATCCTAACACAATGCTATCTCGTAAATGTAGTTAAACACATTCCCCCTTATTTCATATATATAAAGTACTGCGATAAACGAGGACCAATAAGTCGTCGATTATATACTGGAGGACACTCGGAACTAAATAAGATAGACCAGGGGTCTCATTGGACCAAATTATGTACTGTGTTACCAGGAACAAAAATGTTCTGTATTTTGGAATAAATTTTATGAATGTACCGGTACAAACGTAGAAATGCGACAGTAATAAAACTGTTGCTCGTTTCGGAATAATGCGGTCTGATTTTAGTATAAAGATACTTCTACATTTAACTTATGCTGATAATTTACTTAATAGTGATAGAGCAACTTTTCAACGATTGGTTTTTGGGGACTTAAGCAGAGATATTGTTTTTTCTTTTTAACTGACTTCCAATTCGTATGTTTGGTTCTTTTTGTTACCGACAACTCGGCTCCTGGTTGTCTAATTTTCGAAATTCTTTTTTCATTCGAAAGGTAGTGCGTGTCATTTAGTCTCATTTTTTCAAAATTAAAAATTATTTTGTAGTATTTTATCCTTAACGGCATCAGAGTAGGAATCACGTCTGCACGAAAGATAAAGTTTATTGAAAATAAGCTGAATGGCAGAAACAAAGCGTATAAATATTATTCTTGTAGAAATCTAGAAGACAAAACTTCTAAACGCTAGTGAGTAAAACCTCAATGAGTACTGTCTAAAAGATTGTAACCTTACGGCTTCATTAGACTGACTTCGCGATAAAAACGGAGATTTTGCTCGTTTTTTGCGTGACATCGGATTAATGAAGCTGTAGGGTAATACACTAGTGTACCATTTAGGAATTATCATTACACCATCTATCTTGGTGTAAAATAATTATTATCCCTTAATGTTCCACTATTTTGTACTAGGAAATGTTTAAATAAATTACAGTAAATAGCCATCATGCTCAATACACTTTAGTAATAAATTATTTGTAATAAATTAACCATAGATTTTAAGTATGTATAGTACATACAAAATTAACAGTTATTGCGATAAACCTTCGGTTACCGTTATACTAATGCCATCTATTGAATAAACCTCGCATCTCTTTGGCACATATTAAAACCAGACGGAACGGTATATTCTTAGAAACCATTTAAGTCTGCGATGTTTGTTAGCAATTATAATTAGACAAGTATCCGTGATTCTCAATCATTCAGTCAGTAATTTATTTTGCTTCAATATTTTCAAACTCAGTTTACGTCAATCAGCCAGTGCCATCTATTGTCGAATAGTAACATTTTTGAATTTTAACTTTAATTTTTTTTTACTTTAATAATTTAAAATTGAAAGTTATAAGTACTAGAGTTCGAGACAAGGAACACTTTTTAATTTAAAATTGTCTTATTTGTCATTTTTGTATGTCTTGTTACAGGTTATAAAGTTTTTGTTTTTGATAGAATATCACTAAAAATTTGTCGAATACTTTGTGTAGTTTTTATAAATTGTTAGCGTCAATTTGGTATTTTGCCGGTGTATAATTTAATTTTACCACCTACTTAGCTATAAAACAAAACATATCAATTATAAGTAGATGTCAATGAAGTGTTCTTATCTTTGACCCATATTGTTTCTATCAAATCTGTTTAAATATATAACATGTAATATATTATTATACAATTAGAAAGATAGTTGTATAATGAGGTCAACATACTTTAAAATGAAATAGTATAGGAGTACCGATAAACAGCGCCATCTGTTGTCGAGTAGTGTCAACGTAGGGTTTTTTTTTAAGTACCGTTTAACGGTACCGCTACTGACACAGTTTCGCGCTCAGCTGATGTCGCGTCTGTGTGCATAAATACACTGTGACGTATGTGGCGAACATGTATGTAGGTGCATGGATCCGGGATGCAACGGGGACCCGTTAGGACTTAGCTTCTTTGAGGTAACCTGTTCTTTACAAGTGTTTTTACATGTCTGTTGTATAACGAGCCTTTGTCAGTTATTTTGAGTGATGCGTTATTGTTCTGCAGAGCTGAGTTTGCTGATACTCGTAATTACTTACGTGTTGTTTTTTTTTCGTAAATCTTGACCTGAATACAGTGCGTTGACATTTCGCAAATGTAAATTTATCTCTGTTTTGTTAAACGTCAACAGTAATTGCTAAAATTTATTTATACAGAAGCCTACTTAATTCGATTGCAAATAAATTATTTTTTACTGTCATAGTTTTGTGGGGCAAAAAAACAAATATATTTTTTAGATTAGATATTTTGCAAGTATTGGGTAAACTAGTTAAATCTCTATAATAATAATTAAATTAAATAGATATAGCTAGAGGCTTTTAATCCTAGTTATAAAGTAACGAGTACATTTTAATATTAATTTAAGTATTTTGTATAAGCGATTCCGCAACAAGGACGGCTGCCTAAGAAGCTATTGGTCATAAACTCCCGATGAAGGCCGATTACAAAATCAAAACTACTAGCTCATTAATTACAATGTAATCAATTTTAAAAGGTACCTACGTTATTTTATAAATTATTATTTAGAAATATATTTAACTAGCTGTTGTGCGCGACATCGTCCACGTGGGATTAAATAATATAGACTTTGTTATTAGGGAATAATGTAGCTTTCTAATGATGAAAGAATTTTTGAAATCAGCCCATTAGATCTTGAGTTAATTCGATACATATAAAAATACAAAAACCAAGTTTCTCTCTTTATAATATTAGTATAGATTGGTCTGAATTATTTTAATTTGCAATACATTAAAATCGTACTGCTATAATTAACTTTTCGTTTATTTTAGGATATATCCGGTTTTTTATAATTTACAGTTGATTTTAAAGAATTACCATTATTACATTTATAAAATAAGGGTTTTGATTGATGATAAGAGTAAATAAATAAAATAAAAAAGTAAGAAAGAGACGACATGAACGGATTCAAAACATAACCTAACTTTTAAAAACAGAGACTTTTATTATTCTGTACATACTGTAATTAATAATCAGGTATCATTTTAATTCTTAATTATACATATAAAGATCTTCAGATAAAAAAAAATGAAAAAAAGAAAGCAAACGCGCTGTAAAACAAGTGTTAAAACTTTCTCCTTTGCAAAAAATATTCGCAAAAACAGTATCTATGCGAGCCCCAAAGTGAAATATGTTACTCATTAATTATGCATCGAGTATATAAATTAAAATCTTACTTTCAAAGGGATTATTAATTAAATGTTAATTATCCAAAAAAATGTTTAAACAAAATGATAGTCTAACTGCCCATAAACATGAGATCGTTGTTATTTAATTAGTATTAGACGTGTCTTGTGTTTTTTATGGTACTTAATGGTATATGTATTTTCTTTCTCTTTCTTTCATAACATAGAATAAGGAAGATCTTCTTCTATTCCAATATTAGGGACGCAGTGCCACCGTCGAATACGTCCACTTATCTAAGCGACTATGTCGTTTCCTTACACTTAATTATTTTGACACAAGTCACAATTAGTTTGGTAATTGGTTTTGTTATATCTATCGATTTTGAATCCATAATCTTTCAGTTAACAAAATCAAATCTTATTATTTTACATATTGTTTGTAAGAAACGGTTCTTACCAGTGTTTGAGCTTCCGATATTTCAGCATTGCATATTGTCACGGGCTGTCTAAAGTGATGCAGTAGTGTTATTTTATTATCCTTTTCTTATAAGGAAATGATGGAAGGGGAGGTGGATTGGCGGGGGAGGGGACGAATAGGAAGAGGTATCCTATTACTGTGCGTCTCCTCCGTAGATTAAGGGTATGCAACGCATCTGCAATTGCAGATGTCTACGGGCACCGATCGCATGGCTTTTTCAGCGAATCTAGGCGATTGCTCGTTTGCAACTTTGTAATATAAAAAAATCTTATTATATTATTTAATCTGTAATCGAAAAATTCGCAAAACATTTGACTATCGTACCACCGCCTGTATGTTGTATGTTGTATACAAGTAGGATCACCTGCATTCATTTAAATGAAAGGCCTTTGGAAAGAGAAAGTGTTTTTTTTCACTCTTACTTTAAAATCTGGTCTTCGAGTGCAGTAAATGAAACTGGTTTAAATGATATTCGTAAAACGCCTTGATTGATTGAAATGCTAATTAATTATTGCTGTTTTTATATACTTTTTTGTAACTTCTTGTGACATTTTAATTGAAAGTTTAGCACCTTTTTTATGAAGTTTCACAAGATTTGCTTAATTTTATTTGTTCAAATCACAATAGACGAGAGATTAGATGTCCTAGATTTAGACCCTAGCGCGGACTAAATGATTTTTCCTGTTGTTAATACTAAATGAAACTTTGAACTCTGTTTTAGTATAAAACGATTATTTTCTTTTGTAATCTTTTATTATTTTAGTTATCCTTATCCTTACTTAATATAAAACAACTAGCGGTCGCCAGCGACTTCGTTCGCTTGAATTTTAGAAGTTCAAACAAAGTTTTTCATTTTATTTTGACCTTTACAAAATAAGTTTGATGTATTTATAGAAGCCCTTGTGCAAAATATCAAGTTTCTAAGACTCATACCTCATACCTATGCTGTAATTTTTTTTTAAGATTCAAACTATGAATCGGACCCTTAAGGGTTGAATTTCGTAAAATTCTTTCTGAGGGCACTTTTACGTAATAACAGAAACCCTTATGCAACATTTCAAATCTCTAGGACCCGTACCTACGCTGTGAAAACTATTTTTGGATTCGAACAATAACCCCTCTTTTTTGCCCCCCAAGGTAAAAAAAAATAAAATTCTTGAATGGCAAAGTTATTTATTAATGCCGAAGAGCTCTCATTCCAATTTTCATGCAATTCTGACATAGGAACAACTTTTCTCCATACAAACTTTAGACCCCCTATTCGGACCCTTAGCGGTTGAATTTCGTAAAATCCTTTCTTAGAGCACTTTTACGTAGTAACAGAAACCCTAATGCAAAATTTCAAGTCTCTAGGACCCGTACCTACGCCGTGAAAAATATTGCTAGATTCGAACTATAACCCCCTTTTTTGCCCCCCAAGGTAAAAATGTGTAAAATTCTTGAACGACAATTTTTTTTCCTCGTGCTGAAGAGCTCTTATTCTAATTTTCATGCAATTCTGACCTACACCGTGAAAGATATTTGTAAATTTGAAATATTGCCCCCTTTTTTGCCCCCCAAAGTAAAAAAATTGTAAAATTGTTAAATGGCAAATTTATTTATTTATGCTGAAGAGCACTGATTCCAATTTTCATAGAATTCTGACAAAGGAATCACGTTGCTCTATACAAACTTTGGACCCCCGTTTCGGACCCTTAGGGGCTTCGTTTCGAAAAATCTTTTCGCAGTGCACTCCTACGTAGTAACAGAAACCCCTACGAAAAATTTCAGGTCTTTAGGACTCATACCTACGCTGCGAGAATTTTTGTAAGATTCGTACTTTTACCCCCCCTTTTTTGCCCCCCAAAGTAAAAATTTTTAAAATCCTTGATTGTAAGACTTATTTATTTATGCTAAAGAGCACTCATTTCAATTTTCATGCAATTCTGACAAAGGAATAATTTTTCTCCATACAACCTTTGGACCCCCATTTCGGACCCTTAGGGGTTGAATTTCGTAAAATCCTTTCTTAGTGCTCGGTTACGTAGTAACAGAAATCCCTATGCAAAATTTCAAGTCTCTAGACCCAGCAGTTTAGGCTGTGCGTTGATAGTTGAGTCAGTTTACTCTTTTATATATATAGATAAAGCTTTTTATGTTTATCCCTATATATGCTTGAATCTTTAAAACTACGCTACGGATTTTGATGCGGTTTTTTTTAATTTTTAGTTTAATAGATAGAGTAATTCATAAGGAAGGTTTTCATGTATAATACATTCACAATATAGTAGAGTAACACTGATAATTTAGAGGTTTTTAATATGATGTCGTAAATTAACACATTTTTAGCGCTTACTTTGCAAACGCTGGAGTGTTTAGTATCAGCATTATACCGATTTGCACCCGTGCGAAGCCGGGGCCGGTCGCTAGTCTAATATAAAACAAAGTAATGCACATATAATTAGAGTTATAATTTAATGTTATATTCAACAGTGTTAAAATGTTGTAATAATATATTTATTCAATTTCAGGTAAGTGAAAGGCAAACGAGAACGTGAGTATGGACTCTGTAACTATAAGATTCGTATCAAAATATCGTTACGAATACTATAATAAAATATATATAACAAAGTCAGTATTTAGAAGAAAAATATGGTTCCAATTATTATATTTTTGTATAAAAAATACTAAAATTATTAACTCTCTTTTTTATTCCGTCATGACGAAGTAGCGGACAATTGCCTAGTTATAAAAAAAAATGTAATAACACTAATCTATCCTTTAATATTAGAAATTCCAATAATATAATTGTCACGTATTCTAAAATTTTACTTATAATTTAGATTATTCTACAATCTTAGTTACAATAGACCTAAACAATTACATTAAATTGACGTCAGTGATTAATTATAAGCAATATTTGATACTTGATATATAGTTAAATGTGCAAGTATCAATTTACATATAATCTGCAATTAATAATCAATAACTATTAGAAATTATCGTTAAGGTAAACATATTTACGAAACCTAAATCTGATTGCGCATTTACACGCTTCGAAATACGTAAATTAATTTTATTTGATGTGTCAATTTTTTATTTGCTGAGAACTAAATTTTATTAAGACTTTGGACTAGATAATTGATTCCCTTCTGTTTCTTATATAATTTAAGCCGGCTACAGACGCTCCGTTTTAAGTGTTCAGTTCGACTGCGTAATAAAACTGACGTGTTTAGGCAAAACATAGAACTGCACAGTCGAACTGTACAGTACTGAAGGCTTGTAGTAAAATAAAATTGCATATTTAGGGATTATTCAGAATATTTTAATCAAAGACATTCAACTACGAATAGACGGGACACGAACTAAATTGAAAATAACTTATTACCACTTGCTACCAAACTTAGTAACTAATCTAGTTTTTTAAAATAAAATATCTAGATTAAATACGCCTAGTAAGATTATCACTATGTGAACCTTATTTAAAGCTAAAAAAATAAACAATAGTATGAATAAAACAATAAAAAGTTAATTTAACTCTAGAGTAAGTAATTAGGGCTTACGCTGCAAGTAACCGCATAACAGAAGCTCGGAGCGCATCGATCGACAGTGCTGTATTAAATGTGCATTTATTTAGAACGTGTGTGAACATGGCAACATTTTTACAGTAGAAATACGGCGAATTGATTTCGCTTTGTAAAGCGTAAAACCGACTACAAGCCTTCAGTACTGTACAGTTCGACTGTGCACTGACTTACGCACGTCAATTTGAACTGCACAATCGAACTGTATAGTTCTCAGTTGAACTGAACAGTTAAAACTAAGCGACTGTAACCGGCTTAAATGTATATTGAGGAAAAACAAAAGGGAATCAGTATCTAGTCTAAAGTCTTCAAAGTTAAAGATTTGTTGAAACGTTACTTATATCTTGTTGGTACTACGTCTTATTGTAACTTATAGTCGTTAAGTCCCAGCTTCCATCCACACAACCTGGATGGCTGGCAATCCGCAACCGTGCGGTTTTCGCGGAACTTTCTGCCCCGCACTGCCGCGTTGTGAAATGGTCTGTCCTCGGCGGTATTTCTAAACTGCTACGACTTAGGGTCCTTCAAGAAGCGAGCCTATCTATTCCTTATAGGACAAAACGCATTTGCAGTTCCTCGAGTGTGGCAAATGTCCATGGGCGTCGAAGATCATCTCGTTGATCCAGCCGCTCGTTTGCCCCCTTCTCTTATAAAAAAAGCGATCCCATAAAGTAAAGAAGTATACTAGAGAACTTAGTGATGAATTACTCACTGAAAGTGGTAGTAACAGGTTAAGTTTGCGATCACTTTGTTACAAAACTAGAATTGATTTAATGTGTTTCGTAACTTAAATGCATATTGATAGGTTCCCTACTAGATTGAAATAGATTGGGACTTTATACATGACCTAGTATAGGATAGATGAAACAATGAAAGGGTTTACCCCCTCTGTGGCTTGTTAGAGCACAATGATTCATTTGCGTACCCTGAGTTTTTTCCAGCTTCGATGTTGCCATGATTTTCTGCGCTTCTATCTAGGAAGCTACGAGTAAATTACACGTTGAAGTAGAATAAAATAGTAAAGTGCAAAGTGTTTTTTATTCAACAGTTCTAAAATAGTTTTTTTTTTCGCTATTATTCTAGCTTTATTATTTTTATAGTAGTTAATTTTCTATATAAGTAGAATGATGAATGAGTTTCTCATATTCCGTGTAATATTTTTTTAGTTTTCAACTTATGTAATCGATGCAGAAGAGTAGAATTTTTATTATTAACAGCACAGTAGGACTCTACTTCATTGTTATTTTAACCATTTTAATTACAGAAAATGCCATAAAAAAAAATTTGCTACATTGCGACAAGGATCTTATGACAGATTTAAACTGGACAGGGTGGCGCAAATGTGCAGTCATATTTTAGTTTGACTTATGCCCAAGAAAAAATTCAAAGATACGTGTGAAGTCGACGACAGCGTGGTTGACTACGGCCTAGTCACCCCTTAGGTGTAGGCTCCGCGCCCCTCGGCGGGATCGTATAATGAGCTGGTGATGATATGCCCATCGCTTCAGATATCCTCGGTTTGTACACTGCAAGGATGTAAATGAGTTTTTTTTAATCTATTCTTTTATTATGGCATTGTGATTTCACTGCCGCGTCACGAAGTAGGTGTAATTTAACGTTTATCGTTCATTGACCGAGATATGAACCCTGATACGACGCTTATCATTGCCCTATCATAACGAAATTGGGTTACCGTGTATCACATTTGTGGAGCGTCGCGATTATTTAGACTGTCTGAGGAGAAAACATCGAGAGTTTTCAGCGATATTATACATTAGACAACAAACAGTACCTAGTGGTGTAAGTTCGATCATAATGGGCTCGATTTTTCCGCAACGCCACGAATAGCGCGTAATTTGCGTGACTTCATGAAAACTTTATTTAATATGATTTTTACTTAATGCCCACTCAGAGTCATTAGACAATTTTAGTTGTAGATACACTATTAACAGCCTAAGGTGCTGCTAAAACCAATTAAAAGACTCGGAACTACTAAATGAATTAAAAGTTCTTTTCAGCATAGTCTTAAAACAGCTGAAACTGCAGTCAACTATAAAATAAGGCGTACCTTACGTCTCATTGAGCTTTTTACCCCACTTCGATGTATTATAAAAACAATTGCTACTCGTTGGAACTAATAGTTTTGAGTTTGTTTTGTTTTCTATTTTAGAGGGGGGTTTTGAGTTCATTTGTTTTAAGCGTTAGTTTGTCTTCGTATAGGAGAATAAATGTAGAGAATGATGTACTTGTCTTAAGACTTTAGGGCCTGTTAGACAGGTTTTTAAGATTCTCGATAAGATAGGTTTTCATTGTAATCTGTAAATGTATAAACATTTTGTAGACATGTTTGTTTACATCTTCGATATACGCAACACTTTATTAAAGGTCTGTATAAAATATGGCACGGTCGTATACCGCGTAGTGCGTCGTATTTCGCGCATACACAGTTTATTTAAAGTAAAAGATTCTGTCATGTTATTTGGATGAAAATGATTGAATTTTGATTCGTTTGTGTTAACGTCGAGCTGTACAGATAGTAACAAATTAATGTTTTAACAAATTTTAGTTTTTAACAATATGTTAGCTGTTCCTCCGATATTTAAATTTAAATCGTGGTAAGATTCCCGTTTCTTACGAACAATATGCTAGTAAACAAACACGAAAGTTTAAAGTTATATATTTTATGATGTGTTTGAAGTGGTCGCGTCACAGTCGCGTCTTAGTTAAGTAACTAAGACGGGATTATTTGTTAATGTTATTATTCCATCATTATCTATTTAATTATTAAAATTTGAATAATGTTTTAATATAATTAAAATTACTTTCTCGTTTTGGTCCGATTAAATTAACTTTCATTTAGTTACGTCAGTGATTAAAAGTCGTTGAAGTTTATGTATAAAATTAGTAGTATTAGTAGGGGCAGTGTTTCAGGAACGTATTTTGCACGAAAAATAATGAAATCTATACTAATATTATAAAGAGAGAAACATTGTATTTTTGTTTGTATTGGAATAACTCAAGAACTACTGGGCCGATTTGAAAAATTCTTTCACCATTAGAGAGATACATTATCCCCGAGTAACATAGGCTATATTATTTAATTCCACGCGGACGAAGTCGCGAGCAACAGCTAGTTAAAAATAAAATTATTAATAGCAATTAAGAATGTTATTTGCATGCGGATTCAGAGATACCTCTTCTATTGTGGTTGTAATAAGAAATATAAATTGACTTTATTGTTCGACTACTTAAATCGTTTTAACATTTCTTTTGGTTAGTTTTTATACAGCTTTCAGCTGTTTTCTGCCGCGAAAGCGACCTGATACAATTTAAATGGACAAAAGACCATCTTCCACATTCTCTGACCCCTCGATTTGTTTAAAAATACGTGCCAACCCTCTCTGACCGGTCCTCCCGGTTTCAGCCTCAATGGACTTTACATGTCCTGTCATTTTTGTACAGGGGTGCACACAAAGGGTTAATTTGCGAACGAAAACCACTCGCTCCTGAAGGGTGCTGCTCGTTACAAATACACGTTTATAAATAATTTGGCGTTTTTTTTTATTTTACATAATTTTAGGGACTTATGTTTTACTTTGTTGGATGCGGCAGGCGGAGGACCGCATTCTGTGGAAGGCATTGGGAAAGGCCTATGTCCAGCAGTGGACAGAGTAAGGCTGATGATGATGATGATGACGTTTTATTTTATCCGTGCGTAAAAATCTTATACTCGATGTTTATTTTCACGTAAACAGAGATAACTCAATTGCATTTTATTGTATAAATCAAAGAAATTTCTAAAACGTGCTTTTATTTTGGAAAACAAAATAAAAGTAGGTCACAATCGAATATGATGAGAACTGACCATAATATTTAATAATTTAAAATGTAATATTAAACAAAAATCTCAAAAAATGTCGTGCCCTACTTTTGACATAATATTCCGAAATACATATCGTAACAGTTATTTAAGTACAGTTAATTATAATAATAGGATACCCATGGATTATTATTAGTCAATATTAAACCTAAAATAACAAAGAGGATTGATTATCTTGACTATTATTATGTATTAGCATAGAATTTTTAAAGAGCAACGTCACTTAGTCTAAGCCCTATTTATAAGACAGATGTTGAAAGTACCACCGTTCAAAAATTAAGACCTGTTTGGTAGACACGAGCTAGCGTCCCTCTGATGGCTAGAACAACTCTTCAAATTAAGTGCTTGTGGCCGGTACCTTCACAATCCTGTGCCCGGAGTGCGCCAAACCATTCGCCTGCGCTTACAAAATTTAGTTTGTGTTGCAGAACGCACGCGCGCGGCCGCTTTTCGCGCCCAAAACTCAAATTTTCGGCAGCCGAATTCGTAACTACTTGACTTATAATAATACTTAATTTTTTATATTTATTTTTTATATTTGTGCTTATTTGACGCAGACTTTAAAAGTCTGCGTAAAGTTAAAAATTGACTTTAGTGTGACAGTTGTGACTTGGATTGTAATGCAAAACGTTGGATGTGAGTACATATTATATTTTGAGACTGTTCCGTCCGTTGTACATTTGTGATATATTATAAAATAAATTATTCTTTTCATAGATTTTAATTAATTTTTTCATTCATTATGTCGTTATAATTTGAATTCAATCGTTTCAATAGTAAAATAAAGCTGGATTTACATGGAGTTTTTTTTTTATTATTTTTTTAATATAATTACAAAGGCTGGTATAATAATCACCCGTATACCAATTATCTATCACGAATCTTGCAATTTATCAAGGCCTTTAGTTGCATGAGATCTCGCGTTGCATACTGCGAGCGAGACAGATATAAAAATGGCCTTGCGTCGGAGTGAGACGCTGGTTGTTGGGAAACTCTTGGGAAATATCATTTTTCTCTTTCGGGGCTGAAGGGCATTTTTTTTCGATGTGTCTATTTGTTTTTCATGATAATTGTTATCTATTTTTTGTATATCTATTTGCACTGATTCTGGGTCATCGTTAGGATTTTGTTGAGATAAATTATTTTAATTGTCTACTCATATATTATTTTGTTTGTATTACGTGTCTAATATAACATAACCTCTATTTATAACAACATATTTTGTTACAATTATGTACAGTTACAATTATTTTGTTATCATTATTGTTGGAATTATAGATTTATTAAATTCATTTTATCTCTGATTTATTACAATATTAATAATTAAACAACCATACATGAATATTTTATTTATAGTTGAAATAAAAAAAATGACACAATTAAATGAGTGTGGTTTAAAAGCTCCTTGAAGCTTAATTAAATAACATACTGCATAACATTTTAATGACTTTTTATGGTATTTGTTGCATGTTATACATTTATACATTACATTTATGTATAGTTATAACCATTAAATTAACAAAACTATAAAAAAACAGTTTTTTTTATAAATTTACGAGTACTTTTAAGTGTATACTATATGATTTTAAAATATGCTATTATGTTACTTGTTACAAATTATTTTCATATAATTATGATTACGTTAACAATTTAAAACTTTATAATCATTTGAAAAATTTAATTTAATTATAAATGTATTAATTACATAAAAAAATATATCTATGGTTATTACAATAATGTCGTATCTGAATTCGTATGTTCTTTGTCCAGACTCGTTTGTTACATCCGGCTTTTGCTTTTAGCATATCTCATATAATGCGTAATAATAATTATGGCATCGATCAACCGAACTCTCGCTGACTTTCACGTGAGATTTTGGCAGTTGCCACTTTCACTTGGAAACCGCGTGGTCCGAGTTATTCGCTAAAGAGAGAGCGGTTTCGGCGAACACTTTTTTTGGCTATTGTCATTGTATTTCGTCATATACGGATTTTCTTTGGTATAAGTATTTGATGGAAATTATTAAAATATGTTTTGTGTCTTATAAATGTGGACAGCTAAACATGTGTTTGTAAAATCGGCACAAATCCGAAAAAAAGACAAAAAAGAAACGGAATTTTCGTAGTGATTTCCGTAGCGCTACGTACATTAGATTCAATAATCAATTTTATAACGTCCTAGTCAAAGATACTAAGTATCAATATTACAGAAATATTACTAATTATCAACTTATGTTCCATACATTATATGTTACATAACAATGTTTATAAATCTTTATTTAGAATACAATATTCCAACTTTCTCCGATCAATAACTTTTAATTAATTCACTTGTTACTTGTCTTAATATAGACGTTTATTGAAACTTTATATTAAAATGCATTAAATATGCATACGTTATGCAATTTGTTTATGCATACAATCTTTTCAATTCTAACACTGACGTAATTCGATATACGATTGCATTTAAGAATGTAAGACGTATAAGGTTAACTAACCTATTGAAATTAAATCAATTTGAAGCATAACATCATGTTTTGGTAACCCCATGAAGTATAAAGTTGTTTTTACCGACAAAAACATTTGGAACTTCATGTTTGATGAATGATTTTGTAAGCACTAAAATTCGATACGAACT
Organism: Papilio dardanus tibullus; assembly: GCA_013186455.1. NCBI lineage: Eukaryota > Metazoa > Arthropoda > Insecta > Lepidoptera > Papilionidae > Papilio > Papilio dardanus. Next base: position 170,191 of record QDHC01001502.1, read on the forward strand.
TTGTGTTGATTTTATACAAAATACTATATTATTAGCATCTCCAAAATAGAGCTATAAATATTCCATATTAAATGACATTCCATGAGAAATAATATTGTGTAGTCTTGCTTTACGTTACGTCATTTAAGGATATTTTGCGACGTTATAATGTAAAGTAGACGTTCAATAAAGAGGAGTATTTTTTGAATCGCTCCCGCTTGATCTTATACTTTACACCGCAACCACCAAAAGCAGCAACATTTGCTTGCGCCTGTGTGCGACGTAACGTAATCTTGCGTAATCGAGTGTCGCCTGCGCCCGCGCACGCACCGAACACTCAATGCTTATTTATACGAATATTACATCGTTATAAAGAAGATATACTAAAAAAAGGGTTAAGTCAGAATTGACCGCCGATTAGAGAGGAGTAGTACATACTGTGCAGACACTCCATAGGGACAAGGGCTGGACCATGATGTACTTTAACGACTTTTGTTTTATTAATAACTCTAACATTTTATTTCATCGTAAGTACGTTCCATACTTTCCCTTTGACGGGGGATAAACATTGAAACAACCATGTCAACTGTGTAAAAACGCTGTAATCACTGTACTGTAATCAAATTCGGAGGGGGGGGGGATTAATCCCAGCTATCCACCCCCTTTTTACGTGCTTGTATACCAAAAATGTTAGTAAGTTACTAATTACAACTTGGATTGTATTTGTGACTTGTCTCTATAGGGTTCGTTAAGGTCAAACATAATAATAATTATTTTTACATTGCAATATTATATAATTTACCTCAAACAATCTATTAATATGTTTATTATAACGAGTGACAGGGTTAATTACTGTAGTTTTTGTAAATTATCAAAAATATAAATGAATCAAAATCAAACAACTTTTCATCTTTAAATAAGTAAATTTCAATATTATGACTAACTTTACTCAAATAAAAGTTTCTGTTATGTAAGTCAATAAAACGTTTATTTTATAATTAGTAAAGAACAAAGCGAAGGTGCAAGGGTTTAAGTACAGTTAGCATTGCATGGCGTAGCAACTGCGCGGAGAGAAACATCAAAGTGAATCACATAATAGAGGAGTGACGCCTTCTATCCATATGCACGAGTAGGAACTAGAATGCCGGCCTTTGCTGGTATTTCCATAGCATTGATGCACATAGCACGCGAGAAAAGTAGTGCTTTAGTAGGACCAGCTCACTAGCCATGCGGGATCGATTGCGGGCGTGCGCAGTCGGCGGCAGCGCTTCCCGTCCCGCGCCCGTCCCGCCTCCCCGGCACGCTCAAGCTGAAACACCCCCAAGCCACTGCAACTGCACTTCAGTGCATGCGAGAACGCGATTTAAAATCTCCAAAAATATAACGCAATAAAGCAACCGGCCGCAGATACCGAGTTCTAAATTTAAAATACGCGATCGTGTGACGTTTTGACGTTTTTTTTTTAATAAACTGAAAATGTTTAAAGCCATAAACAAAACTGTGATTGAACCCGCGTCGGTGTGCTATTGAAGAACTGTTGCCAGTGGAAGGAATTGGGAGAGCGGACATTTGAAAAAACTATGAAGAGGAAAAAACGAATACATAGAAAATTCTACTGCAGTCATACAAAAAACCGGCTAATCATTTTATATCAACAAATCGCACGACAATATTAAAAAAATATTTAACCACATTTTTCCGAAAGCATTTAATAAGAGATAAAATTACCACAATTTACCAATATTTATACGCAATATATAATCACAGAATAGTTTTTATTAATAACAATAATCACACAAATTAGAGAAACCCACGACATAATGTGTAACCTCCCAAGCAAATAAGCCCAAACCTTACGAACGAAATTTTAGACTGATATTTAAATCCGAATAACGTAGTTGACTTAAATATATATAGCGTATTTACATTAGTTGACCATTTGAGAAAGTTTATATATTATAGAAAAAATATTTATAAAAATATTGATTAGTAAGAAAAATAAATGGCAATATATAATACAAATTGAACCGGGGATCAGTGCAAGTAGCCTTAAGTTTTGTACGTACAACGGACGAACAGTGTTCATACTGGCTGAATATTTTCAGTGTTAAATAGATAATGGATGAGATATCTGTCCGCGCGTGTACGCCGTGGTTGTAATGCGGTGTGAGTGACGGCCGCCGGGCGAGGATGCTGAACATGTTCGATATGTGGAACTCGGTGAGCACCAAGCTGGAGGCACAGAGCAATGTACAACAGAGCCAACAGCCACACACCTCAGGTGGGAGCATTAAAGGTAATTTCTTCTTAATTTCGCGTCCGCAACGATGATCGCGCGCTGTAAGACAAACTTTCCTGGCCGATAGATTGAACTAATTAAAGTTGTTTATTTCAAAAATTTTAAAGAATCGTCTTACGTTTTAAAATTGTTAAAAATCCGATACGAAAACTTTTTTAATCTGTGTGGCCAAAATTAAATTGTAGTGTCAATTACGAGGACTTAAACGTGCAATTATTACAGCAGCTTTTTAAAGCGAGTTACGGTGGTAATTTACTAAAAACTAGCTGTTGCTCGCGACTTCGTCCGCGTGGAATTAAAAAATATAGCCTATGTAACTCGGGGATAATGTAGCTTTCTATGAGTGAAAGATTTTTTTAAATCCGCCCAGTAGTTTTTGAGTTATTTCAATACATACAAAAATACAAAAAATCTAAAATACAAAGTTTCTTTATATTAAGTATAGATTAACAATAGCTTGTCTGAACAATTATTCAATAGCGTATACTTTCTTTTCTTAATTCTCAAAGCGTAACCAGCCAGTCTAAGCTCAAAGATAAAATATTGCGTGAGCGAAATCTCATAAAAATATATAGCCGCTAGAAAGTTAAAGCTAACTTCCTTTCCGGTATATTAATACGTACATAATTGTTTCTCATTTTGTTACGTAATTAGAAGCCACACGCCTAAAGAAAGTAACCAATTAAAATTCGGTAACAGTTACTCTATTTTTGTCATTGAATTAAATTCTCTTTCACATGCACGGTGACATAACATAACGGTTGTTTAAAGATCATTAACCACGGTACTTAATATTAATTCACTTTATTAAACAACTAGCTGTTGAGCAAGACCACGTCCGCGTGAAATAAAATAATATAGCCTATGTTACTCGGGGATAATGTAGCTTTCTAATGGTGAAAGAATTTCTGAAATCGGCCCAGTAGTTCTTGAGTTATTTCAATACATACAAAAATACAAAGTTTCTTTCTTTATAATATTAGTATGGATAACACTTAATATAACTTAATTATTAACCGACTTCTAAAAGGAGGAGGTTCTTAATTCGTCTTTATGTTTTTTTAATTATAATTATTAAATCTTTCGTTCAATATAACAATCAACAAAATAATTAAAAAACGGAACTCGCGTTTTGTCCTACGATCTTAATCTGTTGTTTAATTAGTTCAAAAATATTTTTATAAAGTAAGTGAATAAACCGAAATAAATAATATATAAATCGAAATAATAGAAAAAAGTACTTAAAAGCTTTTATTATACAATCAAATGCAAGTAAATAATACAAAATCATTTTTTTTTCTTTGCATTCTAAATTTAAAAAAATAAACTCCACAGTTCAATACATTAATTAGCGTGCCAGTATCATAAAAGTACTACGAAGAAATCTGGTTTTATTTTTAAAATACACGTTTCTCGTTGCGTAACTAAATAAGGTTGCACGACAGTTAGGACCGCAACCAGTTCTACATCGTTTATTAACTGTATTGTTTGTAACAACTCAAACTAAACTTATTATCCTCATTATACTACTACTAGCTGTTGTGCGCGACTTCGTCCGCGTTTAATTAAATTATATAGCCTATGTTACTCGGGCATAATGTAGCTTTCTAATGGTGAAATATTTTTTGAAATCAACCTAGTAGTTCTGGAGTTATTTCAATACATACAAAATACGAAAATACAAAAATGCAAAGTTTCTCTCATTATAATATTAGTATAGATTTAGTTTCTTAGGCCCTCCGTACACAAATCTTCTATTTTAGTGTCTAAACCTATGACTTCATAAGATAAACGGAAATTTTGATTCGGCGTTAGTCCATTATTTATCACGAACTTGGTCTAATGAAGAAGCGACTCACGTAATATAATCCCGTAGTCGCCGAGTCATAAACAGCATATTTATTTTGTTTTAACAATGGTCGATATTTAAACTATAGACAAATTGTATTTTTTTTCGATTAAAATTGTAAATTAGAAAATAGTTTCTGGTAGATAACTTTTTCTAATAAATTATAAATAATAAACTAGTTTAAAAGTCAGCGAGTTAGTTTTCGCATCACTACCTATTAAAGTCAATCAAATACTATTTATACGTCACATAATGCTTATTGGTTATGAAACTTAGGTATGTACTTTAGTGATGGACGACACTCATTTTAAATCTTTAAATTATTAAAAACTAATAAAAAAGTTTTTTTCTAGAACTCACCAACTTAAGTTATACAATTTGTATATGATCCAAATAAATACCGTGTATACTCCATTCTTTGTAATATCGTAACTCCATTTTTATACATTTATAATCATAAAATACATATTTTAATATTCAAAAAATAGTTTAAGTACTCATTCTATTTTAACATTTAACTATGACTTTAATGATGTTTTAAATGCAAGCTATTTTTTTTGAAATTGGAACATCTTATTTATTATGTAAGGAGTGCGTGTGCTTTTGTTTTCATTATAATAATGTTTTGTTTTAAGCAAAACATTTATTTAGATAAATAAAGTTGTCCCATTTAGCAAACGCATCCCCAAGCCACTTTACCATACGTTGACGAAATAATTGCTACATAGACTGACATAAAAAAAGTTTATTTACCTACTGCAGATTATGCGATTATATTGTACTTGTTTTGAATGACGACACATTAATTAATTATTTTCAGTCAGCAATTTTAATCTGCAATTATATAGCGCTAATGTTTAGTTTATTTTTTCGTTGCGGATTTTTTTAAATTGAATGTGACTAAAAATAAGTTTGAAATCAAATTGATTAACTTACTAATAAACTTACAAACTTCTATTTGATATATGTTGACAACCCTAAACATTTTTTTAAAAAATTCGTTAAATCTGTCTCTGCAAAATAACTGCATATACGATATATCACTTGGTTTTTATTGTTTCATATCCAAAATAATCCGAGTGTTATGAAGCAATAAGCACCAGAATACCAAGGCGAACGACACAACAGCCTGTTTGTTTAGTGGTATTTAAAGAAAGCGTCGAAAATTCGGAATTATTTGAGACTTGCCAAAAATTTTTGCATGCACGGTATGAGTAACAGGAGTTCAAATAAGGCAGGAAAAATAGTAGAAGATGCATCGTTGGACAACGAACAGATTTGATGTGTAAAAAATTAAGATGGCTATATTTTTTATTGCTTCCTTTACTTTTACATTGTAGATAGTATTAATATCATTTATTTTACAACAATACGAACAAATACTTTAGTAAAGTTTCTTAAAATAAGTAAAAACTTAAATGTTACTTCAACATATGAGCTTACATGAGTCAAATGTACTAAGCTACCAGGATCGCATAAACATGTGACAGGCGTTAGTTTAGTACTAAAGTGTGTAAGAAAAAGTTGCCTGGCCAAGACCCATATAGCGATACCTCGATGCGTGCGCGCGAGTCGTCTTGGTACTTGAGTACCTGCAGTCACCTTCGACAGTTTAACGACATCTGTTCTAAACAACGTCTCTGCCATTATTTTTCCTATTCACGGCACGGATTTTGGTACATCTTTTAGATACTGCGATAATAAGATAAACGTTTTGAATTTTAAGAGGACGCTTATTTTGTTAATGTAATTTATTATTATGAAATATGTAGTAGGTATATAATTTCAGTTACATAGCTGAATGGTTTGTAAGTTAGAAACTTTTAAAAGGACTGTTAATTATACGTACAAGTTAACAATCCATATTTTGGAAATTTGATATTTTTGTTATTAAGAGCTTTTTGTACTTTGTACGGTTATTAGGGGCGAAGTATTCATGATAATTGGATTGTAATGTTTTTATAAAGTATTTTAAATCCTTAACTAATTAATTAACAAAAGTTCATAACGATAAAAATAAATAAAAATCCGAAAAGTGCTAAAGGTGTTTAGATTCTGATTAAATTTAAGTATTACAGTAAAATTTTAAACTATAAAATAGGTATCGACATAAAACCTTTACCTAAGGCCAAAAGTACTTGTCCATTCGCTACTTAAATTTCATGATGTTGAAGCCTTGAATAGAAAATATTTCTCAACGCAAGTATCAAGTGTGTCGCATCGCGGTATATATTTATGCATGCGCATGCGTGCAACATGCGCTCAGGTACTAGCGCGGGCTGGTAGCGACTGATATGATAATATTAGCCTGCCCTGTGTGTGTGGCTCACTGCACCGTGCCGCCTTTCATACCTAGCGTCTATTATAAACCTCACTTTAGTACTTGGAAGCTTGCTCAAACTTTCATTGAATAGTTTTTTTATATTACCCTTAACGTATAAAAGACTCGAGGGGGGATCTTATTAAATTGTACAATAAATTTGACTATATATTAATAAATTAAATGTAATCATTTAGTTATGTTATGTTGGCTTTTAGTAATGTATTTCGGGAATCCTTAAAATAAGTAACTAACACATCCTTTAAACCCGATTGAAGAAGATGTACAATAGTACGACTTTGATCGAAAATACTTTTTTGAAATAAAATATTTTTCGATCGTTAAGTTACTTGGGCGAGTGGCGGTACCGATCGGAATGCGCCTCCTAGCGCAACTATTAAGTGAGTACAGTGCATGTGTGAGTGCACGCGTGTTCACATGCGTCGCTTTGAGTTTATGCCTATGACGTCACTCGCTATCATTTTATTAACATAATAATAGAAGGATGGTATACATCCGATTTTTTAAATAAATAGGATAAAGAGGACATAAGAGTACTATTACTAAAAAGCTGGCCTGTATTAGGGCAACGCAGCGTTGCAATCCAACGTGGTTATGCGGCCCATATTTTATTTGTAACTAGCTGTTGTGCGCGACTTCCTTCGCGTGGAATTAAATAATATAGCCTATGTTACTCGGGGATAATGTAGCTTTCTAATGGTGAAAGAATTTTTGAAATCGGCTCAGTAGTTCTTGAGTTATTTTAATACATACAAAAATAGAAAAATTCAAAAATACAAAGTTTCCCTCTTTATAATAATAGTATAGATATGATGATTATGATATAATAATCTAAATAGTTAAAATTATATTAAACCTTGAAAATTGAACTTACCCCAATTTGTGTCAACTAAACTTTAGTAGGTAACACAAATGGTGTCCAAAACCCGTAAACTATTACAACCTGTCACTACCTACGAGTAGGTAGTATTAAACAAATACTTTTTGTCTGTCCCTATATTCTTATGTATGCTTAAATCTTTAAAACTACGCAACAGATTTTGATGCAGTGTTTTAATTGATAGAGTGATTGAAGAGGAAAGTTTATATGTATAACTAGCGACCCGCCCCGGCTTCGCACGGATGCAATTATTATTAGTATGGCTGTTATATACAACGTTCACAGATTTTTTGTAGTGTATTTAGTATCAGCATAACACCCGTGCCAAGCATGGGCGTGATCTCTAGTCACTAATAAAGCACAAACAATTACAAAATTAAAGAAAAATCAATGAATATAAAAATGTTGATTTGTTCTTACTAACTCATGTAACTATACCTCATCTAACTGTAGACAATCGTTATGTCGACACATTTCTTCGAAGTGTAAAGCAATTTGGTTGATTGACGAAGCGAGAGACAAGGGAGGGGAGGCAATTTAGTACTGCACATGCTCGATATGACGACACTATGAATTTAAGATTTAAGTACTGGTTCACATAAAATTAAAAAAGCTGTAATATAAAATGAATAAATAAAATGAATCAATTTTCAATAGTAGTAATTTAATTAGAATTTTTAAACTATTTTATAGGAACTACTCAGGAATGTTTTATTATTGAAATTACTTAACTTTATCCAAGAATTTTTGGTTATTCTATACTAGTATAAATATGTAAAATTTATATTTTTGTATGTATTGAAATAACTTAAAAACAACTGGGCCGATTTCAAAACAAAATACATTATCCCCGAGTAATATAAGATACATTATGTAATTTCGCACGGACGAAATCACTTCATAACCTTATAACTCAAAAAATATTCTTCACAAAGCTCTTTTAATAATGCAGCTATTTCATCAACAAACTGAAGCCTTTACCTATATTATTTACGAATTCAGTAACGCCTAAGGCGCTAAGTATTACGAAAATAAACTTTCAGTTCTGCTGAAGTTAACCTTGAACGTGATAATAAATCATCAAGTTTAAATTGACCTGGAGGAGGCTGTGCCGCTTTCTACAACCGATGGTCATTATTGACACGATTGTTACAATTAAAGTATAAAACATTTTGTTATTGTTACGTGTTGTAATATTTGTAATTAAAAAGCAATAAAAAGACAATATTTTTATTAAAAAAAGTGTCTAATTTTTCTTGGGCCAGCCAGTTATACTAAAGTAGAATCTGCTTCAGTTTAAAAATAAAAATCAATGCTTGTCCCATATACGTTACTAAACTACTAGTAAGATTTTAGGTTATTCCTAGGTCAATAGTAACTATAAATGTCCTGTGAAATCTTTTAGTAGTATAACAGGATAAAAAAAATGTAGACTATATGTGACATTGTAACGTTGGTGTGTCGGGTTCAGCTAGTATGAAGAAACGAAACGATGTCTTTGCTAACTCGCCAAACATCTGCGTAGCAAATATGACAAAGTAAACTAATCAATCTTATAAGTTGTACAGTTTCCCTCCGACAATAAACAAATTAGTTTCCATTATAACTGGAGGTGAAATTCGGCCTTGTGTTGCGACACGGTTGTCGCTAACACGGGCCTGCTTTTTACAATTTTCGCAATGTCCCTTCAAGGCGACAACCGATTGGCTCGTGTTTTTTTTCAGCGACAATATTGATAGGCGAATCCGGGTCATTAGGGAACAGTCCTTGAAGTGTCAAATCTAGATTAAATTAATAAAAGGTTGGAAACTCTAGAATATTCGAGAACAATCACAAAGCATTGTAAAAATCAATAGTATCAATATTATACGTCCACGTAATTAGTAACATGGTTGCCATCTTCAAAGCCAAAGTCTAAGGGACCGTGATATTTGTCTCGCATATAAGTTTATATCTAATCCGAGGTTCTCGCTTATGGAGGTAGTTCGCTTATCGAGGTTCGACTGTACGTACATATTGAAAGTTAACTGCACGTGTATATCTCAAAATACAACATTCATTTACTTATAAATTAAAATGCAATGCACTCTGATATATTAAAATTGTAATATAATTTGCTTTGAAAAAAACACGTAATAAAACATACGCTAGTTTATTGTTACGTATGTAATTGAGTTGTTTTATATATATTTATGTATACTTTTTCAGTATAAATCGGTTTTGACGCACTTAAAACTATTCATTTCTAGTGTTATTAGATAAGAGTAGTGTATATCAACGGCCTAGGTTTTGAGTTGGCAAGATAAGACCTGATTTAGTGCCTAAATGCGGACTTTGATTACAGCTGTCCCGCTCGTTTGAATAATAGAACTATTGTTGTTTTAACTTTCACACAATTATTTATGAAAACAGGCTTTCCAATTAAAATAATTACCGAACTCTAGAAATGGGAGTAATCTTTTAAACTGGCAAGTGTTAATTAGGAAGCAAAAAGTTTTTAATGTCTGATTTAAAAGTAAAAAATGAAATGAAAATGCATGGCGATGCAGTCGACTTTTTTAAATCTCACGAAATTCGAAATTCAAATTTTGAAATTTGCGACAGGACGCCCGAGCATTGCGCCCGTCTCAATTAAAACTATGCTTTCCCTCGGATTCGTTGTAAAAGGAACCTTAATAACGACACAGGAATGTCGTTTATCCTGCGCACCGGGCTGCGGCTAGAAGCCAACTCAAAAGTGTGTCACATAATGCGCACTGTGTAGACAGCGTTTAGCGGATACTGCTTAATTGATAAAAGCAACATAATGTTAGTGTTATTTACTATTTTTTGAGATTTGCCTTGCAACATTTTACAATTAACATATGGATTGCAGTCATGTTGAGATTAATTTTAAAATTGATCACTTAATTTAGGCTATTACAACATTTTATTAAAAACATCTTTTTTATTAAAAGCGGTTTTCTAACTTTATGGCAAAAACTTTTATAGTGTTGACAAAATAAAAATTAGCGAAGAAAATAACGAAGTTACTTTTGACAAATGAACAATAAGCTCGATTGTTATTTTTTCATTAGTGTCTAGTTTTAATTTAATTAGACTACATTTAGAAAAACTAGACAGAATAATAGAATTATTTCTAATTCTCCCTATTTCGTGATCTCAACACACTGTATTTGTTTTTTCTACGTCCAAGTAAATTAAAGTAATTGCTCCGCTACCGGTTATGTTAATATGCGCACACCCTTACAGAGTTGAACAGCACCCGCAAGGCCGGTCTATCTATGAATGCGCGCGCAAAAGTGCGGATGTGCGACCCTTGCCTGTCTCTATCTATCGCTATTTAAATCGTACTATTATTGTACATTAAACTAATAATTTCCTTCTTTTTCATTAAGTTTACTTTATTATCTTTGTAAAAACGTATTCCGTGACGTCACAATGACGTGGTTATTAGAATTAAACGGCTTTAAAAGAAAAAGATTCGAACACATGTTTGTTTTTGATTCTCTTTGACTGCACTAACGAAAGACTGCGTTCATAAAGTCTGAAATGACTACAGTCAAAACTGGATATGCGAGACCTGGTTAAGCGAGAAACTCGGATTAGAGAGAAATCTGTATAAGAGAGACAAATATCGCGCTCCCTTGGACTTTCTCTTAATTTCAAAATCGGTTTTGAATTTCCTAATCATCGTATTATTATTTATTTAATAAAATTGTCAATTTAATAGTATTATTAAAATAGTTAGAACATTGTCAACAGAGAGTTGATTACAAAAGTTCTATTTACACATTCACTGGTCGTAATTGAAGATATTTAAAGCAAGTGAATGACTAAACATAATGTCGAAATACAAGGGCCATTCTACACTAATAAAATGTAATATCATTGCAGTTAACTAGATAAACTTTTTAAGTATAATTAACTAGCTGTTCTTCGCGACTTCGTCCGCGCGCAAATAAAAAAATATAGCTTATGTTACTCGGGGATAACATAGCTTTCTAACAGTGAAAGAATTTTTGAAATCGGTCCAGTAGTTTTTGAGTTATTTAAATACAAACAAAAATACAAAGTTTCTCTCTTTATAATATTAGTAATAACTTCACTTATTTAGATTAAAATGCATTACTATAATTACTGAATTATAACTTTTATTAAGCCCTTTTGTGAGTTCACCACCTCTTCTCTTGGTTAATTATACTACAATGAGATGAAAAGCCTGTTTTTTTATACTTACTGTAAATTAGACTAACTACTGAATTTATTATAGTATAAATATATAATTTAACTATTTAGTACAAATAAAAAGTAATCTTTTGTTAAATTGTTTTTGTTAATTTGTTGACCTATATTTGTAACTAGCTGTTGTTTGCGACTTCGTCTACGTGGAATTAAAAATATATAACCTATGCTACTCTGGGATAAAGTAGCTTTCTAATAGTGAAAGAATTTTTGAAATCGGCCCCGAAGTTCTTGAGTTATTTCACTAGATACAAAAATATGAAAATTTATAGTTTCTCACTTTAGAATATTAGTATAGATTAGTAACCCGTGTGAAGTCGGGGCGTGACGTAGTATTATTATTTTGTTTACATTTACACGTGTTATTTTGTACACAAGTAAAGTTCACCGTTAAGTAGCAGTTTCCGAGTCGTATCGCGGCGCTAGCTGATAGCCGAGTACAAAGTGTAAGGCAAACAAAAAGTGAGCAAACTCCTTGCGCAAGCGCAGCGGAGCCCGGCCGTGTGGCGACGCATCAGAAGTACGCACCGCGATGAATGATCCACTCAAATACTCGCGTTTTATATTTAACTAATATTTTAAACTTTTGTAAGCTTTTTCATAGAGATTTGTTGTATTTAGTATTTAATTACTTTTTTTTTTTTTTTTTCAAGGTGGAATCTAT
>QDHC01001502.1:182897-236101 GCA_013186455.1 Papilio dardanus tibullus
CGGCCGTCAGAGGGCCGACCGACCCTCCCTCCGTGGTTCCTCTTAGCTTCACCGTGTGCAAAAAAAAAAAAAAAAGTTATAAAAGACAGAACACTGGATTATAAGTTTCTTTTTTCATCATCTAAAGGAGTTTCCTAAAAAGGGGTCTTAATCAATATTTCGATTTTTAAAATCATTTAATTCACATATAATTAAAAAATATGTTTATATTCAAATGGCTTTGTCCGTACTTATTTATGAGTCAATATTCGCTTACAATTTATAGAAAATCTAGTATTGTAATACTCCGTTGATGAGTGTACCGTCTACTATTGTATCATATACTATTTGCATGGATTACAGCGTTGTATGCATTAATGTTAGAGTGATAGTGCATTACGAACCTGACTTGTTTAGATAAGATGGGACTGGCGTTTACATGTAATCACATTTTTATGCAACAACCACTTAATAACATAGAAAATCTATGCTATTTAACAGTTTATTTTATAAACGCCAGGATTGACCATCTTATGACATTTCTGAGGGGTCAAATGTATAGGTAGGGTCCCTAAGCACCACGGGCTCCGAGTAGGCCTAAAGTCAAGAGATGAGTTACATTTGAAGCAATGCGTTGGGGAGCCCCGGTCGTGTTCTACAAGAGACCCCGTGACTTCCTTTTAACGTTGTGGTGACCACTATGGGGTTCTGGTCGATGCCCGACATAACTTTTCTTTCCCCCAAAGAATGCGTCAGTCATTTCATGTCAATTTTTATAATAGATCAATTCAAGCATAATTATATAGACATGTCAAACAATCGTTATAAATGAGGCATATTTGTTGATTACTGTTTAGTTATAAACATTTTTCCTTACGTAATGCTGTTGTGGGAGGTGAATATTTTCCTCCCCCTTTTATGGTAAAAACGCATCAGTCGGTGCAACAGTCGCGTGCGCATTCGGCCTCGATGATGAATAAATAAATGTATATTTCGTTGGAAACCTGTCCGATAACGTGACTTCTAGATATTCTATGTTAAGCTCGCAAACTGTTTTAATATAAAAAAATATATGGACCCTAGTTCTAAAACGATTTACCTACATTCCATTTAATATTCTAATTAGCTGGTAGTATAGTTCTACCCATGATGAGCTCCATGTTCCGCAACTCCACGACTAGCGTAATTCAATTGGCTGGAAATCACCAGGGTTTAAAAATTAGACATTGCACATAGTTGATAGATCGACATAACTAAAACATAAGTAATTAAAAAATACAAATTAAAAACAATATTATTCAAAATAATTTATCTTTCAATCTAAACATGTCATAAAACTGTATGTTCTAGCCAAACTTCGACAAATATTCTAAACTTCGACATTTCCAATTATCCCCATACTCCCCAGCTGACTTTTGTACTTAATAACTATATTACCACGGGGTCCCATCACATTTTATAAAAGTTTTTCTTTAGTATAAGTTTTGGATCTATTAAAAGAACAAGTCATTGGTTGGTAGTTATTTTCTAAAAATGTGTACCAAGGCGTGGTCACACCCGAATACTGGATTCATAAAACTAGTTACAAGTTAAACGTTACGTATATAGTATACCAATACCAAAGAGGAAAGATTTGTATTTTTGTATATATTGAAGTAACTCAAAAACTACTAAGCCGATTTCAAAAATTCTTTCATAGATAGAAAGCTACTTTAACTCCAAGTAATAAAGGCTATAATTTTTAATTCCGCGCAGACGAAGTTGCGAGCAAAAGCTAGTATGTTATAAGTATATCAATAGCACCTTGAGAACGCGATCTAAGCGATCTATACATGAGATTACTTAGTTACCGCACATTCGCTACTTATCAAGTTTAAGTTATAACAAGTTACAAGTGAACGGTAAATCCCACACCGCTAGGGCACTCTTAATTTTAATCGAATGACTCACAAACAATATTATACAAGTTAAACATTATAGGAAGGATAGCATTCTCTATTTTCCTTTATTGTTTACTAGCTTGTAGCTCGCGACTTCGTCTACGTAGAAATTAAAAATATTAGCCTATGTAACTCGGGGATAATGTGGCTATCTAATGGTGAAAGAATTTTTGAAATCGGCTCAGTAGTTTTGGAGTTATTTCAATACATACGAAATACAAATCGTTCCTTTTTATAATATTAGTACAGATTGATTCGAAGTACTGCAATTCTACTATAATAATTTCACCGCTTCCATCATTGTCAGGATGGCCGAGCGGTCTACGGCGCCATTTTTTTTAATTGATAAGAACATAAGACATAAGATGTTTTTTGTGTAATTAAACAGGATATGATGTACTGATAATTCGCGTTAGGCATTTAAGAAGAGGCCTTCACCGTATTTCGTAGGACGCACGCGAACCTAGCGGCGATCCACGCTTAAATCACAAATTTTAATCTATTATGGCATCTATAAAAATGCTATGAAAGGTTATAATCGCATGCATAGCTATTGCAACACGGTATACGCCGAATAACGTGGGCATTCAGTTGATTAAAATTTGCAACATTAAATACTTTTTAGACGAAGATGCATAGGAAATCAATTAGCAGCATTGAATACTGGCTGGTTTGAAGGTTTTTTTTATTATTTTTAACTACGAACTTTTTCGTACACAAAGTGAATCCTTGCACTATCAGGGTCACTGGCATTTATCGTTTCCTGTTTACAATGTAGGTTAATAAGTAATGCGTAGTTTTATAAGGAATTAGAAAAAAAAACCACACAGAGTTGAATTGAAGCTAAGACACAATCCGCTTTATTCCGAAACGAGAGTCAGCTAAGGTAAAGGTACCAATAATTGATACTATAGTGGCGGAAAAGCGCTATTTTCTTCGTCACTTTTAATCCATTGCTAGTAGAAACTTTTGTAAAAGTTACTAATATTAACCAGTCCTTCAAGCAACTTATAATATACCTCAAATTATTTTAATTCATCTTTTAATAATTTTTATGATTTATTTTCCAAACCTCTGAAAATGCAGTAGTAATTGATAGGCGTCTTTTTGTTTGCAGTAGTAATTGACAAGGCAAAATCGATACAGTGGCCCAGTAATTGACAAGGCGATTGCTCTTATTTTAACCAACTTAATATTGTTATATTAAGAAAGATTGAAGTCCAATAGATATTATATTTCAATATATAATAAACATAAGTATGCTTGTGATAAAATATTATACAAAACATAAATTTGTTCAAAACAAATCTTCATATTGGTAAATATACTATAGGCAAAAAATGTTTTATGTAGCGGGAGCGCTCCATAGTATTTTGATAGCATGCAACTAGTAAGGGGTATCAATTACTAGAAAACGACCAATTTTGGTTCTAGTAATTGATAATCGTTATAACTAAATAAATAATTCAAAAATCGATTAGAAAATTAGACAATAGAGAATACGTTTATAACAAAATGTAGTTCTGGTAATATTTTTCGATTCAAAAGTGCTGGTGCCATGCTAAACCCTCGCTAAGCGATACGCTCTCTTAACAAAACACGTAAGAAAAGTGACAAACGAGGAGCGCGCACTGCCGTATAATGCAATAATATTAATAAATAAGTATTATGAATAGAAATCACTGATTTTGATTTTAAATACAAATTACAGATAGTTTTATTATAACTTTATGTGTAAATAGCATGAATAAAATTAACAGATATTTTATTATAAGATGTCAAACTCCAAATTATCAATTACTGGGTCACTATCAATTACTGGTACCTTTACCTTATATTACTGTTGTACTTTCTACGTTGTACTGGTATATTCATAAAAATTATTTCAAAATACAGAACATCCTTGCTGCTGGTATTTCTTATGATACATATTTGGTCCAATGATACCCCTGGTCTACCTTATTTAGTTCCGAGTGTCCCCCTGTACCGTATACGACTTATTGGAGCTCCTTTATCGCAGTACTTTATACATTTTTTCGGAATAAGGGGTTATTTGGCTACATAGAGCCATAGTCCTAGGACTATTGACTGGACTGGATTTTTGTAACCAAAGACATAGGTCCTTGATTAAAACTTCCATTTCAGACCTTTGAAATGAAAACATAATTATTTCTTATATTACTGGTACAGCTACAACGATTCCATTCTTAAGCACGTATACAGTGGGGTTCATAGTTGGGTTCCACTCCCTCCCAGTAATCTGACTACAGTATTGTGTTTATAGTAATTTTTAGGTAGTTGACATGAGTGCTTCAATGTTTGTCCCAACCAAAAGTCTGGATAGGCTTGTCCATTGTCAATACCCCATTTGCGAAAGGTTTTCCGTTCTTAGACCAGGTGGGATCAGGTGTATTAATAAATTCAGTCAGTCATTATCTAATCTGTAGGCCAAACCCGGCCACACCTCTTGTTACCGCCAACGGGCCAGTAGCAGGTTTATTATCTAACTATAGTGAAAGTTTATTTTTTTTGAATACGCACAATTCATGTTTACTCTCTAATTTAAACAATACAATTTCCTTCCGCTTTAAAATGTCACAATTAAATACATTACATGATAAATTAGCTGAAGCTTTTACCAATTAAAGTAACAGCTAAAATAAAATATAACACAAAGCTTTTAAATATCAATTTGAGGAACACGAACTAAAAAAATATTAAATTAAGCTTTTGCAATATTACATTATTTAATATTTAACTAGCTGTTGTTCGTGACTTTGTCCCCATGGAATTAACAACCATGTTACATCATACTCAGGGATAACATAGCTTTCTAATGGTGAAAAAATCTTTGAAATTGGCCCAGTAGTTCTTGAGTTATTTCATTACGTACAAAAATCAAACATACAAAAATACAAAGTTTCTCTCTTTATAATATTAGTATAGATATAGATTAAAAAGTGTTCACCTCTAATATGACCACGTATCTTTTAAATTAAGTTTCAATATTGTCTATTTATTTACTGACTTATCAACTAAGTTAATTAGTGAAATAATTATATATTTCATCTCGGTGATCCAGCCGCTCACAACAGAAGCAAAAACCTTAAAATAAAAACGCGTGGGAACGTCTTATTTTGGTGTAAAGTCATATTAGTTTGTGAATTAAAATGTTTTTTGAGCTTTCACCGATAAACAAAATAGTAACCCGTTTAGCCAAAGTGTATTATCAAATTATATAAGCTTTTCAAAGAAAGATAGAAAAAAATACATTTATTTACATAAGTACCATAAAAAAAAAACGAAAAACTCACATAGTAAAGTGTGGCAAAAAGAGCCAGCTCAGCGTATCCAGGAACGTATTTTCGTAAAACTGTATATTTTTTATACTCCATATACTTCAAGTTTAATAGTGGTAGAAGATAGTTGGATCTTTAAAAAGTTCATACAAAGTTGTGTCCGACTGCGGTTATAAAACTCTTTCAAGGCTTGCAACTATTCAAGCTATTTCCTTGACAATTTTCGCATTGCCTCCGAGCGTTTTGTAAAGAAAAATCTTCCACATTCTAAAGTATTATTTGCGCTTTTTAAATAGTAGAAAAGGAACAATTTGAATTGTAATTATTTCTCAAGTCTTGTGTAAATAAAGATCACGACAAAAGAAACTCAATTGACATAAAGTGTTTATTAATGCAATTTTTTAGTTTTTACTCATTTGTTGGCAACATTCGCATTTCTCTCTTAAGCCTTGTTTGCACCAGGATAGTATTTTAGTCCAGTAGCAAGTAGCATTTATCCGATAAAAGGATTTACTACTATTCGAGCTAGTTTACTAGGGCAGTAATTTAGTAACTAAACGTGTCCGAACAGCAACATTTTAGTAGAATAGATAAGTAAATCCTTTGTTCGGATACTTGCTGCTTGCTACTCGACTAAAGTACTATCCTAGGGCGTACAAGGCCTAACAGACTAGACAAAAATGTATTATATAGATTAAGCATACTCAGGCTTAATCAACATCTTAGGGTATGCCCCGAGCCCCTCAGTAGAGACGTATAGTGGGCTGGTGATGATGATGATGATGATATTCAGTCAAACCTGGATAAGAGTTCGAGGGACCGCGATATTTGTCCTGCTTATAATGGTTATAACGCTTATGGAGGTAGCTCGTCGAGACCAAAGAATGCCACTCGCGTATATTTTGAGGTCCAGGTTTGACTAACTATCAATATCACGTTTAAAAACGATCAATTAAACAAATGAAAAGCATGTCTAAACATATATAAAGCGTCCTATTTATCAATATGAGTGGTCATAAATTATATTACAACCATTAAAATATCAAACGAAATATATTAAACTTAGATATTGTACATGGCAAATGAATGTAAGATTAACTAAACTGATAAGGAGAAAGTGAGAGTAAGAGAAGTACAGTCAGAAAGATTGGTACAAGAGAAAGTGGTCCGCAAAACCGCCTCGTCCTTCGAAAGTCGAATTCTTTGTATTGAAATGTGACATTTAATTTAATACGATAATAATTATCGTTACAAATACACTCAACCTTTCCCTGTATTAAATCTGTTTACTACTTAAATTAAGCTTTCCAATGTTATATTATTTCGTATTCAATTAAAAAGTTTTCACCTGCAAAATTACGATGTGTCGTTTAAATTAGGTTTCAATATTGTGTCTATTTACTGTCTTATCAACTAAGAAAATAAATAAGCTCAATATTTGACCGATAACGCGTCTAAGTCATTTAGTAACTTCCTTCAGTTGTAAATCGGTTAAAAAGTTATACAAAACGGCTGAAATTAAGCTGGTAATAAAATTTTGTTAAGTAAAGGTGCTATCCTTGGATATGTCGAATGTTGCCAAGCAATAATAATATGTAGTTCTATTATTCTCAGTGTTAGTTTACATTTCTAACAGAATTTCGTAGAATTAAAAATGTTATTACGTTAGCAATCTCTCGTGCCTTTTTTAAGCTTTCATGGGAGCGAATATCCGAAAATAGTGACGTACCAGCCGTGTACAGATAACGCGAAACTTTCGAATAGGTGAAAGTCAGTGTGGGGAAAAAATTAAATTTTGTATACGGAAGTCGACGTCGCGATGTGGGCACGCGATATCTCCGATTTTAATTGCCGTTTCCATCACCGTGTCTTATTTAAAATCGATGAACGATTTTGTGATTCTGATTACATCACTTTTATATCATTTTGTTTTACGTATGTAAATTTGTATAAACATGTTAATCTTACATAATAGTAGATAACTTTCTTAATGTTTATTTCTTGGTAATAATTTTAAGAAATAATTTTTGCTGTTAGGCTTGTGAATATTTAAATCTGTTGCATAATTTACTTACACGTACTTACAAAAATACGTATATACTTAGAGAATTTATACATTTTGTGTTATTATGAGGTAAATTATTTTCTTTCACGCAATAAAACAATACGATCGCAATACACAGTACAAAGTATTAGTATTACAGTAATAAGCACCACTTAAGTATTTGACAGATTCACGTAACGGCGACAGCCGTTGTCCAATTACATTGACCCCTCAACGTGTATCACAGTTACCTAATTTTCGTCAGCGGTATAGGTCAAGTTAAACCGGCCATGCCGATAAGTAAAGATGGCCGTCGGTGCACGCTCGGGCGACGGAAACTACCGAAGCTTCACGAGCGCGTTCGTAATTGGGTCACAAGGATGCACTCACACAAGCGAAGTACCCGCGGCATCGTGACTGCGTACAGTCAGAGAAAAAAGCTTTTTTTTTTAGTTTTGGCACACTATGCGAATTTTCGCACGGGAAATTGAGACTCGCTTTCAGTAAAACGTGTTATTATCTGTATACGTTTTATGCGTTTTTAATTTTTTATATGTCACATCAACAGAACAGATGTGCAACATAGCGTCGTGTTGTGTTATCTAATAATTATTAAAAGGTTTCAACTAACGACTGTGTCTTACATACAGGGCGTTGTGCCAACAAGTGGTTTTAAGCATTATTCCTTTGAAAGTCTATGGTATACCAATGAAAATAGTTTAACTTACAAATCCAACATATTAGCAAAGCTTGTTAAAATATAAACATGTTTACACGTATAGTTCATACATTTTCTAATCATGGTATATGATTAAAAATACGACATTGACCAATTTTAGTGACGCACTTAGGCCTAATGGTAGTACCTAATTATGCAGATAGGTCCGCCCGGCTAGGTTACAGCGGCAGTAAACCTACGTGTTGAATATAAATCCGTATAGAATTAGCAAATGGTTAGACAAATACCCGTTAGGCTGGTTACACATAATTCTCTACATGGACATCGGGTTGCATTACATAAGTGAACGTTGATATTACAAGATTCAAACTTTATGCCGGCTCGTAATTTAAGATACAAGCATAATAGGTTAATAAGGAGAAGAACATCTTGGCTTAAATCCTTCGCCAATGGTACAACGAAAGTATGCGTTCTATATTAGGAACTGCTGTGTCGAAGGTTCAGGTTGCCATAATGATCGCCTGCCTCCGTTAGGAGATGGCACCCGAAGAAGAAGAATTATAGTTAGGTCATGTTAGGTGGCTTAGGTCTTAAAGGTTCGTGCCAGGTGCATCATGTCCACTGTGCGTGTAACTGTGCCGCGTGTGTATGGGTATTCCTTTTTGTGGACTTTTTACGTCCTGTAGATGGGTACCTTTAATTGTGTTTTGCGCAGTATCTTTGAAACGAGCCGTCATAAAGTTTGAATAGTGTTATACAAGTAACCACTTCGACAGTGTCAGTTATAAAGTTAATTAAATCGATAGCTATAACTCTTATTTAACGGTATCGTTATGTTATGTTTTAAAAATAATTAATCGAACTAAAAGCGGAAGTAGTATTTAATTTGATTTATATGATAGTAAATATTTTTGTTGATTACTGTGTGTAGAATAGATTCATGACAATCTTTTTTTTAATTAACTGTAAATGATTAACAAAAATACTGTAATATTTACTACTTCGTCCGCGTGGAATTAAAAAATAGCCTATGTTACTCGGTGATAATGTAGCTTTCTAATGGTGAAAGATTTTTTGATATAGGCCCAGTAATTCCTTAGTTATTTCAATACATACAGAAAACCAATACTACTTAGGGTCCTTCAAGAAGCAAGGCTACCTCTTTTTAAAAGGCTGGCAACGCATTTGCTGTTCCCCTAGTGTTACGAATGTCCATGGGCGTCGTTGACCACCTCGGTGTTCACGGCGCTCGTTTGTCCTCTTCTATTATAAAAAAAAACACAGAGCTTTCCTCTTTATAACATACTAGACTACTAATATTCGACTTAGTTCATTTAGTTTTTACAGTAGCTAAAACTAGAATTTACAAAAGAATGAATGAGAAATATGAATTTGTAATTTTCCACATATACGAGCATATTGTCGCATACATAAAACAGCAAAAAAAAACTTTCTCCTGAATAAAACAGCTATTCACAAAATGTTGGAAAAACATTGCACGTTTAAAAATTGTTGCCATTGTTTAATTTGTAATGATTACAAAAACACAGCACTAAATATAAAGTAGAATTTAAAAAAGACTTAAAAAAAGGGGAGTAATAATTTATATGCAGAATGTTTAAAAATAGAAAAAGAATAAATTACGCTTTTACCACAAATTATTTTTTAATTTTCCCATAACTATATTTACAAAATAAACTTAAACAATCTTCAATGTATTCCCAAAGTTTTATTACTTGCCAGTTACTTCAAAGAACAAACCATTGAAATTAAAAAAAATACAATGATACTGGCCGTTACAATAAAGAAAAAGTTTGTAATTACGAACACGCTATCAATAAGGTTTTATTTATTAGTTATTGTCTACGACAAGCGAATCATAATAATCATTAGGTCTATATTTAACAAGTCCTGACTGACTGACACACTGACTCATCAACGCTGTATCCGAACCGCTCGGTTACATAAATTAGGTCGTTAGCCTCCTTTCATGTTTACATGAAGAGATTAAAAAAAAACTCCGAAACGTTAATAAAATATTTGTTATTTTACACATTCAAGTTATCTATACCTTGGTCATAAATTAAATTAAATTATTATAGCTCACTAGTGCTCCTTTTATGCCTATTTCTTTGTCCATGTCCATGTAGGTTTAACATTTCTTCTCTATCACCTGACATCCTTGTGCGACTACGCTTATAGTTTTTTGAATACGACAACATTCGAAAATGATAGGTTTCTTTCAACTTTATTAATTTCCATATTATTATTTACAATGTAATATTATTTTATTTTATTTAACTAACACATATTAAAAACTTATTTTTGATGCAAAAAGCCACGCAAAACATTTTGCATTATCTATGTTCAACGTGGTCTAAATATAACCAAAGTATAGCGCATAGTTACATACGCGTGCAAATATAGTACATACAAATCATGTAGATACATAGAAGTCCTCGTATACATAGTGCTATGTATACGAGGACTTATATGTTCGCGTAACTCACGTCACAGCGATCATTGCAAATGTATTGTAATAGGTCAGGTTCTCGCGATTTCCTATGTAAACTGCAATTATTGAAGCTTATCGATTGAATAAGATGCAAAGGAATGACGTCACTATACGGAATTCTTTCCACGTTGTATTTTGAATTTGGAATACATATATTTTTTTTAATGATGAAAATAAGGTTCAATTAATTGATCGTTTACGATTGCTGGCTGAAAACAGTGAATTACTTTTTTTTCTAAATAAATAAATGTAAATTGTATTATGGGAAGGAAACAAAAAGGGTTTTTTTTAATTTACAAAATAAATTATTAATTGTGGGAAAATAATTAGTAAAGATTAAGTTTATAAAGTACAATTTGTCGTCTATAATTAATATGAATAATTGATAATTTGTCCGCTGTGACGCTACAATGTTATATCCAAGTGGCTATCTTATGATAATCTTCAAACGATTAAAATTACTCTTACTTAGGATTAAATGTCAACTAGTCGGTACTTCAACTTGCGTATAAATAAATTATTTAAAGTTTTAAAATATTTTATATAAATACGATGTAAGATTATGAAGCTTCATAATTAGTTTTAAGAACTGAAGAGATCTTTAACAGCCATACTTAAATTACCCTTGTATATTTTCCCGAAAAAAAAATCGTAAAAATTAATTTGCAAAAAAATAAGCGAGTATTTAAATGAGTTGCCGTGTATAAAATGTTAGTAAAAGAAGTAAAGAGGGAAAAAATCTGAAAGCCAGAGGCAGTCCAAAGAATTTTCCCTTTTCAGCGCTTTTAAAAAAGTACTCATTAAGGTATGAAACCCGCATTCCACAAAAGATTAGGCCGCGCACACACGCGCGATTGTATTCACACTGTGTGTACAGCACGTGTTAACGTGTGACGTTAGTGTGTGACGCACACTAACGAGACTCACCGAACAGTGATGTAATGCTCGTTGACGCCTCGCAGACATTTTTTATGGACTCTGACGCAACTTTTTTATATCCATAGCAAAGTAAAGGGGTGGGCATAAACATTTTATGTAATTTTTTATAAGAATTGTTGGCGCTCTCAGATTAATTTTAAGTTAGTAAAATTCTATTTGACTGGCAATCTTGTAAAGATACATAAACTAGATATTTTAATTATTAATAATTATATTTTATAATTTGACAAAAAAAATCTCTAAATAACAAAATAATAATTATTATTTTTATTTTCCAGGTAAGAACGAGTAATGCTTCACAAAGGTTTGGAATTGTAGAAATTTTAATAAATTCCAAGTTTCATAAATTTTGTGCTTGAATTAGTTTTAAAATTTTGAGTTCGTGTGAACTGTACTTTACGATGCACGCTTACTACATACAAACAAGTAAGTATAACTGTAAAGCAAGGCTGCACACTAACGCAACAAGGACAGGTCAACGCACTCTGTTGCCTTCACGAGCGAGACGGATATAACTGTAGTCACCAAGTGAGAGTAGTACAAGTGTACGTCGCTCGCTTCCGCGATTCAAACGGAGAGTTGCATGTGCGCGACAAGGAAAAGGATATAGTGAGAGGAAGAGATAGGTATATAAATATTATGCCTGTTATTTCACTTCCTCCGGTGTGATGCAATAGCAATTTACAGTAAACCATCTATTTTGAGACAAAGCTCAATTAATACAAAGTTTTAATGGCCAATATTTCAAAATTTTCTGGGCATGGCAAGGACTATTTTAATAGCAACATGTTTACATTACCCCAAACAAAAAAATAGTAGAAAATTTAATTATTACTTTTGTCATTATTATCTCCATTGTTTGTGTTGTTTTAATGTATTTTTTAATTTTATTAAAAATAATTGACGTCTCTTTTTTCATATGTTTCGTTCCAGCATTTTCATTTCTAATTTTAATTTTGAATCAGTTAATTTTTGTTATTAGTAGAGTATTTCTTTGATTTTAATTTTAATTGATTAAACATTATAGATTAGTGTGATTGCAACAATAAATTATAGCGCCCTCTGCCATGAAGTAGCTAAAATATTTTTCTCAGCGATGTTCAGTTTATTACTCATGACCTCAATTTTGTCATTTCTTGTAACTAACAGCACATTATTATTGGATTGGAATTTTGAGATTCCATTCAACATACAATATTTATCCTTTATTTTTAAGGAAAATCGATCAAACCTTTAGGATCCAACTACGCATGCCCCACTTTCAGTTCTGTGAAAATATCGCGTCTTTTGTGAACTTTTCAGCCTATGTCATAGTGGAAAAAATAAGTAGGCTCAAGAAGCGTGCCAAACCATGTGTCAATGAACTCCTTCAAAAAGCTGCCAGGCCTGCGCGTGCTACAATAAAATCGACTTTAATGCAATCGTGGTAGCACTCAAAATTCATATTCGCGACTATAGTGCAGAGTTCATTTTCAAAAAGTACATTCGTGCACTTAAGCTTTTTTCGTACGGAACGCAAAAATGTAAAGACACGCACACATAAATTTTCCCGCTCACACATATCGAGAAATCAAAGACGGCATAGTGGCTGTCTCACAAAGAAAGTAAGCATAGAGATTTCCCTGTGTTACACAATCTCGTACATCCCTTTCTGACGCCACAGTAAAACTATCTACATCTCTTTCCCTCTTTCTGTTATGTAATAACGGTTGTTGTTTAGTCGCGTAACATTTTTCTGTTAGGACCGTTGCATTGTTACTATAGTACAAGTTTAATTCGCCATTTAATTTAAGTAAAATTAGTCTAATAATACAAAATTTAAAATACTATACTGAAATAAAATCGATGATATTTAGTTTTGTGAATAATCGACTCTAAGCACATGGGTTATTGTCGAAATATAAATGCGTAGGCAATTTTGTGTTCTAAAATTAACGTTAATAAAACTTTATATTTATAAATAGGGCCTACATGTGCTGTCAAAACGCATGCACCTTGTTAAATACATGCACGAGTGTGTACACTCGGCCGAGTGTGGGTACGGTCGGTGGTGTGCCACGCGCCTGTGTTCATTTCCTAGTTGTTCCCTCGATGGCCCGCTTGCAACATCTCGGTGTGAGCGGGTCCTTACGAATTCGGCGCGCATTTTCGAAATTAGATATCCGCGTTAAAAAGCATTGTTTTTTTTTCAGTGTTGTGTGCTGTGAATCACAACCGGCCAGTTTTAGTGATGCGTGTTTGTGAATTTTATGAATTGAAATAAAAAAAAGAGGTTTTATTTGGAATGTCGCGAGGTTTGATATGACAATTTTTTTACTTAAGGTTGTGACACAACTTGGCGCATACGAAATTTTCACCGTTTGAAAGTTTAGTGATGTAACGCTTGTTATAACATATTATTTAACGAGATGTGAAATACGAAACGGCTTTCTTTGACTAAAAATAATTATAGCGGTTACTTTTAATTGAGTTATAACACTCATGTGAAATAATTTGAATGTTGATTATTTTTTATGTACTCAGTAACAACGTGAATTAATTCGTAACTGCTTTATTTCGTAACACAGAGTAAAAATATGAATAAAAAAAAAGAAAATTATAAGCGTACGTTATTATATTAATAGAAAAGAAAATCTTCTTTATTCGTGATTTAACTATTTCATAACAAAAACAATGATTACGAATTCTAAATATATTTTAAATAGGAAAGATGTGTATTTTTTTAAATATTAAAATAACTCAAACTACTAGGCTGATTGCAAAAATTCTTTCACCATTAGAAAGCTACATTATTTAGTAATATGCTATATTTTTCAACTCAGCGCGAACGTCAACAAAAGCTAGTATCTTTAGAAGTATGTACTTCAAATGGTCGAAATAATAACCATTTCAGTATAAAAATGTATTATATCGTATCAGAATATTTTTAATAAGAAAATAGCTAGTATAAATAATGTAGTTGATATAAAGGGAGTCCTATCTCGGTTTCTATGTAAGAGATAAAGTCGTACAATGTAACAGCCTTTCGCAACCGTGCGAGCACTATGACACAATCGCTGGCACATCACTAATGTACATATGTGTTTTTTTTAAAAGAGAACGGGCAAACGTTGTAATTCATTCTACCTCAAAAACAGTAAACAAACTTTACTTACAGTGAATAAATATGATGCATATAAGATGTATGTCTATGTTTTGTGTTAGTGAAGAAAAGTAATGATTTTGTTTTTATTAGAAGTATTTCAACAATGAAAACCCACTCTTACTTAAGCCTTGTACGCACTAGGATAGTATTTTAGTAGAGTAACAAGTAATTTAGTAACTAAAAGTGTCCAAACGGCAACATTTTAGTAGAGTAGATTAGTAAATTATTTGTTCGGATACTTGAGAATTGCTACTCGACTAAAATAGTATCCTAATGCGAACAAGGCTTTAGACGTTTATTAGAGACAACTAGGTATAAAAATGTTGATTAGAAAAATATCATGAGTAGGCGAAAAATAAATATTATGTAGAATTAAATTGCTTACCATAATAAACGAGCGTAGAGTTTTCTAAGCCCATTCATTACCAATGTCCACAGCATTTAAATATTAAAAACTTTTAATTGAAAAAAGTAAAGCAAAAAATATTAGGTCAGCTATAATTAAAAAAAAACACGCATTAAATATGCCGGAGGAAAGTGGTCGTACGTTCGTTACGTAACAAAAATACTGAGCAAACCTTTTAAAGGAAAGTTAAGTATTATGCACATCTACATTTACTTTGAAATGACCACTCTAAAACACGAGTTTAATTTCCAAAGACTTCTATTACTCTAGTATTTTGTTAATAGAATTACTAAAATCTAGCATCATCATCAACCACCACAAGGCAGAGCCACGTTGATTTAACTGCAAATAATTCAATTTAAATTTCGAATTTATAAATAAAATACTTTTTTGACAAATTCGAAATTCAAATAATTCTAAAATGTGTAACGGAAATATTTGAATTTCGAATTTGTAATTTTTTTTTGACAAATTAACAAATTGAATTAAATATTTCATTTACAAATTCGAAATTCAAATATTTCCGTTTCACATGTTACGCAGTAGGTGGGCATACCCATGTCGTTCACTCTCTTCGTACGTGCCTTCACTACTAAAGACTTGAAATATCCAATGACCCTTTGCCGCTCATATAAAATCATAAAAAATATAATTTTTCTTCATATTCATAGACTAATGCTATAATTTTTTATTCTCGTTTACTAGCTCTGCTCTAAGGCCTATGTGTTCATTATTTTTTCCTAATAGTATACGAGGGTGTACATATGACCTAATTAAAAATAAATTTGCTGTTTATTGTCAAGAATATTGTAAACAAAATCTGAATTTTCAAGAATTAGCATTGAATCTGGGTCGCAAATATTATTTCCTTTACACGCTTTACAAATGTATAGTTATTTCCTGCTTGCCTTATTTTATCTGTACATCTGACTAACACTTACACATACTCGTATTATACACTAATGCTACTAAGTTTTTTATATGTGTCCCCTCCCCCGCCAAGTCCACTTTCCCTTCCAATCATATCTTTATAAGAAAAGGATTAAAAGGGAAAGCGGACTAAAATTATGCCTACAGGACCACACTCTTGGGACTAAACACACAATTGCTTCCATTTGACGCCTGTCTTCTGTGTGGTCGTGGTATGTCAGCGAACGAGCCGGCCAATGCGTGCGAAGATGTTAAAGCGGGCTCTACCACTGTTAAAAGCTGTCTCTTCCTAGGCCTACTTTCATTGTCACATGAAACTTTGCTATAAAATAAATTGAAAAGCTAGGTCACACAAGCGTCTCTAATAATAATAGATACAATAACCACAAATAGATAGTGCTGCAACAAATCGGTGTGTCAGTCGGTATAGTGTAATGTCACTAGTGTAATAGAATTTACTTTGGAATCAAATGATATCGCGTTGCTAGCACAGTAGCCATGATTTTAATAAACACAGGATTAACTTTAATTATTCCGCTTGAGCTTTTGAAAGACAAAGAGTAGAAAAACGAAAGTAAATTGTCATTCCTAGGATTCAATTTAAGACATTTTCTTTATATTACTTCTTGAGGAGTCCTTTGTATTTCTGAATAAATCCAGATCAATAAGAAGTAACATAAATTTTATTAATAGTTATGACACAAAATTCACAAATTTTAGGATATTCTCACACGCCATGAGAGTGAAAAGTAAAGCAAGTAAATAGATACCAGCTTTCAAGAAAATCCATAATAATAAAAACGCTGGGTGTCTGTAGTCTTAGGGTGCGTTACTTTACAGCACTAGTTCATAATGTTGTCTCCCTCATTCACTTAATGTTGATAAGGGAGGGGCGATAGCGTCTTGAAAGCGATACGAGGTAACCCATTTCCACGAGCCACGTGGCCAGTTTGAAAACCCCCTTCAGTCATTTCCTTTTGTTGATTTCTTTAGTTACATTCAGGATGGAGGGTCCGCAGAACGATAACAATAGTATGAATACACTCCATTTTTTACAGGGTACGTAAAATCTACATAGAATTTATATGTCAATTTATTTCGACATGTTTTTTGGACTGTACTTTTATTGTTGACAAATGTTTGAAACTTTCGTGAGGTTTTGAATTTTATACAATACAATTTTCGTAAATGCAGCACTGAATTAAGTACAGACGTTATTTCTCATAGTCTTGTAAATATTTTTAGGTTATTTTTTATTAAGAAACTTTAGTTAAAATTATTATAAATATTTGGCTTGTTTAGAAGCATATCAGAACGAAAGTTATTTTCTTGTTAACATTCAATAACAAAATCTGGAATTTAATTTATACTGTATTTCTAAGATTTATCATAACTATTTTAGTAGGTTTTACTCAATTAATATTAGCGCCATCTATCGATATGAAATCGTTTTACTATTCGCCCTCAAATTCGAAACGGATGTAGGTTACAGGTCGGGCCAGGTCGCAGCCCGCGTTTTGGGCAAGATCGGGCTGCGCCCTAATCTGACCTCGGTGACCTTGAAAGGCCCGTGTGTTCGAGGTCAAAGTCGATTTGGCGGCCTTCGCTCCAGTTGTACGCTTTTTGAGGTGATCACGTGCGATACTTCCTTTGAACTTTAGACTAATGACCGGTTAATATTTTAATTATAAATTGAGCATCAGTAAAAACATCTTTCCTTTCTAAAGAATGTATGGATGACGTCATCGAAGAGCGGAATTTCCTGAATCGTGCCAAATGAATATTAGTAATCTAAGCAGCTCTTACCCTTCTCGCTTACGTCCCTGTTTACTGTGTCATTTTTTAAATCAAATCAATTGCAAAATTTTACCGATCATTTAAGCCTTGTACGCATTAGGATAGTATTTTAGTCGAGTAGCAAGTAGCAAGTATGCGAACAAAGGATTTATTAATCTATTCTACTAAAATGTTACTGTTCGGACATGTTTAGTAACTAAATTACTACCCTAGTGCGTTGGTTTAGGCTTAAACGAGTCCGAACACTAGTAAATCCTTTGTTTAGCTAAATGTTACTTGCTACTCGACTAAAATACTATCCTAGTGCTAGGCTGGTACAAGGCTTTACTCAAAGTGCTGATTACCAAAAATGACAACTTATTTCTATGCCAAGTTTCGTGGTAGTCCTTTGTAGGACAAATAGAGCACATTCTATTACTTCCTCACTTATATCTATGCATTTAATGACCTACATAAAGTATATTTTTATGGTTTCCGACTGAGAGTGCATTGTCCCGACAGTTTATTGACTTAGTGCAGTAATGCACGAGATCTGTTACTATGTTGACGTGTTAAATACTGAATAGTCGTTAAATATCTAAATCTACACTAAGGGCTGCCCTGAGCGTACATGTGTTTATGCGATAAGCGATGCTTATTGACTCTGAGTACGGCAGTTAGGGTCTTATTCCGTTCTATACTAACATTAAAAAGAAATTCGATTTAAAAAAGTCCATACGCAAAATGGACCTCCGAGGATACGCAAGTAAATTAATAACTTTATTCTAAGTTATTTAAAACACAACATTACTTCATGCTTAGGTTAGGCACTAGATTTAATACTTGATGTAAGATTTTTATGCGATATTTCATAAAAATATAATTCCGCATCCAGTAATTTCCACTCGTGAAGCCTACACTTTGAGGCAAGAGGGAAAAAGTGAAAACTTCATTAATTTTAAGTGAGGTCTACAAAAATGTTACGTAATTTCGTTCATTACTGTCAAGAGCCTGCAGAAGTAAGAAAAACTCTTAAATATTTAAAAACTGAGGTTATAATATTATCGCTATAACGTTTTCAGATCAAAAATGTTAAAATTTATTTTTCATTATAACATTTATTGACATCAAGCATATTGCAAGTAAATAATCTCAATAAACACGATTTTTTAGGGCCTTTCACATTCTTGAAGCCTATTAAAAACCGTCTTAAAATTTAGTTTTAAACTATCCAATAATTTAAGCTTACACAAGGAAGAAAATTCCTTGTGCATTCGTATTTTTTATAAATAAATAATTAAAAAAGTTATGTCCCTCAGCTACAAAGTAATTAGGTATCCATAAAGGCAATATAGCTTGCTCCAATAATTTTATTATTTAAACGCGTTAAACATAACACGACGGGAGGCAAGCTTTCACAAGTCGCATAACGCGCCTCGACTCGCATACACAACACCACACAACACTACACAACACGCTCGCGATAATCCTGACAACGCGGTTGCGCAACCAACGCCGAACACTGGCCACTTTCACACGGCAACCGGTTTATTTTGTTTTGATTATAAATTATTCTTTTTTTGAAATTTTGACTGTGTATTTTTTTTGCAATTTTTCAAATTACGAATCGATGACACGAATGTCACAACTGGCCGTTTTCACACCGTGAAATGTAAAAATAAAAAAAAAATCTAGAAATGTGTTTTCACAGTACCAAAAAAATCAGCATTTTTGTGGTTTGATTATAAAAACGTGGTCTTAATTTTTCTTTTAATTTTGTTAAATACTACAAACTAACCTATTTTTTTAAGACCTGCAGTGTATAAAACTCTCGGGTACGATAACAATAACAAGCCTTTCGTCTTCAAATTAGTTTCAAATACGCTTTATTTTATTAAGTGGACATGTTAAAGCGTCGTCTGCATAAATCGCACGCTGCACTTTCGTATCCAGTTGTGCAACGCGCATTTAATTCTATTTAAGTCACAGTGACACATATTCTACGAAGTTGTAAACAGTTGTTGCTAATGCTGGCGATACACACAAATACAATAGAAGGCAAATACTTTAAATCATCGAATTATTTGCTAAATAACATAAATAATAATAAATGTAACTTTTAAAATGTAAAACCAAGATGTTTTGGAAATATAGAATTATAAATATAACAAAAAAAACTAATCGTGTGTCTGCATTCTTTTGTACCAATGTGGTTAGTAATTTATAGAAATTTCTTTCGGGTGTGCTTAGTGTTGCTCTCTGGGACATTTTTTACAAATAAATTTTACTATAAGATAAATGTAAATGTATGTGTCTTAAATGATTTGAAAAACCAACATGTTCCTAAAAAAATGTTATCACCCAAAAAATAACAAATTACGCTACGGTGTAATAAGCGGTCTTGCCCAAGTTTTACAAGGAGAGTTGCCTAAGACAAAATTCAAGAGCTCTGAGGGTTCTTTTCATTAAAGAGAGAATGCGATATGACCTTCAACCTTTTTGGGGTGTTTTGAAAGGGCGGGTCTGTTTACATAGCATTTGGGCCACAACTGACTGGTTTAATTATAAAGCTTACAAATAATTGAGCTGCGGAACAAAGACCCAGCACGCTCTAGCGGATGTTTTGGACCTCAGGATTACGTATGGAGTTCAAACAAATTATTCAATTACTCTCTGAATATGATGTAATTTATGCAAATTCAACTTTCCTTTTAAATATTTTAGAATAAATGCTATATAGGTTATAAACTTGTAATTTGATAAAAGTATATTTTTTATGTATTTAAGTAAACTCGAATGTTTTTTAACTTAAAACAACTACACAAAGACTTGGAATTTACAATTTGTGACAGCGCCATCTATTGCGGAGTAGCTACCTTAATGATAAAATGTTTTACAGATGCCCAATGTATGAATATAAACTAACTTTTAGTGTATTGCTTACATAACATAGAAAAGCATATAATTATAAAACTTAATTATACACCAACATGCTTAATTAATATGGTAATATATACTTTTCTCTACGAGATGTCGCTACGGTGGCAAACTAATTACGTGTGGTCATATGTCTATTTTTTTATTATGTCACGTTTTTTATCAAATGTAATATTAGTTGCATTGCCTTAATCGTGCATTGACCTATTAGCGATATTGTTTTTTAATATTATCGCTTTTATACTATTTGTATAAAAAATAAATAATTAACCGATTGTGCGATAAATCCTGAATAATATTTATTTGCGTTATTGTTGTTAAGAAATAGTAAGTTAAGGTTAGAATTAATTTAAAACATTATCTCACAACACTTTTACAGCAAGGAATTAATCCAAAAAATATACCATGTTGATACTTAACTTTAGAAGCAACAATCAATGATCCTTCTATATTTTGTTATACAAATTCAGTCGAACCTGAGAGTCCAAGGAACCGCAATATTTGTCTCGCTTACGAGGTTTCTCTCTAAGCCTAGTTTCTCGCTTGTGGAAATCGTCCCTCGGGACTATATGACTCTCGCTTATAGAGGTTTCTCAATCATTTACCTCTTCGATTGTTCTTAATTTATCCCAACCATTAATACAATATAATGATTGTATTTCTATTCTGAAACATATTTTATTCGAGTGTCGTATCCGAAGTTAAATCAGACGTTATCTTTTCGAACGCTTAGATTATTTTGGGTCGCTCAGTCTAGACCAGAATATATTTATGTAAGTGAGCGGAGGCGACATCATTTTATATCTGGTGACGTAAACAAGCTCTCAAATTCACTTGAACCAAAATAATGTAATACGGTCTCATTTCAATAATATTTTAGGAGTCAGACTAATTTTCACTCCAATTTTCCTTCCCATGCTTTTCTTATAAGTAAATTATAGGAATGGGAAGTAGATAAGTGCAGGGAAAAGACGCCATTTCTGTGCGTGTCCTCCTCCGTCGGCAGGCAACGCATCCGCGAATCCAGGTAGCCACCTTTTACTATAAAAATAGAAGCAAGAGCCAATATTTAGATATTTTGCATACAGAAATATTTGTTACAAATCATAATTTTGTAAAATAATTGTTAAAATAAAAACCATAAGTTCATTTTCCAGTATAAAGTTGCCGAATCACCAAGTATTCTCAATACAGTAATTTACGTCCATCTTTGAACTGACAAATTGCAGATACATAAGTCATTGCCTTCGTATTCATACAATTGTTTGTTACCCGGAATACTATATATTTCCTCTTTAACAAGGCAGCGGTAAAGTACCTATTAATAGCTTTAAAGGTTCGTTTCATATAACATCTGTTAATAGCCCAACCAATAATATTAAAAATCTTGGAGTACGGGCGCTTCATTCTCCTATATCTCTTTCTAATGTGCACAAATAAATGATTTCCATATTTTCCGCAGTGTGGCCAGGGACTTTATATCGCTGGTCAAGCTATAATTGACATAAATTCGTAAAAACAATAAAGATATTGTTGATTTGTTCAAGACAAAGGCCAGGTGCATTTAATTACGTTTAAATTCCTCAAACAATATACATTGTATTGTACATTATGAAAAATGAATAAATCATCAATGCGTCATAAGAGTGCCATAATGCGAGATAAGCTGGTGTCGTGAGGGTCGTTCACCTCAGTTTGGCAGTTTGAACTTTAGTGCTGCTATCCGATACAAGATGGCATTGAAATGTAATAATTACATTCAATAGATTATTGTGTTAGTCATATTTCCAAGAAATTATATAAGTTACGGAATAGTTGGTTTCATTTGTTGTACGGAAACTGTTGCTAAGTAAGATAACGTTCAAAGTTACACACTTCTGAACTTTAAAAGGGGTTCACAGAGTTGTAATTAATTTGTACAGGTTTGATTTTGTTTGGCTTGAAGTTATTGCTACGTTACGTAAAAATGAGTCAATTCTTAAGCTTTTCCTTGTTAAACAATAGTTACCTAATATTGCCAATGATTATTATTATCAGACCTGATTATGTATCGTGAACTTAAATATTAAAAAACACAATACGTGTGATATGTCTTAATATCAAAAATCCAATCTTTGGACTTACCACCCTATAATTCAAGACAGGTGGTAATTCTTTCAACAGTATCAAATGGTACAAAAACTCTATAAATCCAAGAAAAGATCTTATCTAAGTTTATAAAACAGGTCAAATCATTAATCAAAATGTGTAATTGTTACAAAAAGTCATCCGCAACTCTGCTACTCGTATAATAACTGTCGAGATCATTAAACGCAACTAAAAGGCGAATGAATTTATTATATTCAAGCTACGTCTCGTTAACGATCGCTATTATGTTCAAACATGAAAGTAAACATGAATTCAATTACAACTATTGTGATATACAATACCAGTACACCACCAAAAATAGACAATTACATATTGTAATCACCTTTCAATGTAGTTCGTTCACCTTGTGAGTAGCATTTGACCTGTAGTTCCGCTACCGGACAACAGATGGCGCTGACCGGATCAGCTCCCAAGTAGGGTACGTGTCTAGGTGTCAAGTGAGTGCGTTGATCCTTGCCAGCGGTTGTTGGTCCCAGCAACGACGTATTGATCAAGTGTTTTGATACGAAAAAAAAAATATCTGTCGTAACGAAAGTGTCATATTTGATACTTTCCGCTCTGGATACATTTGGGCTGGTGTTTTTGATTCAATTTGTTTTACGGCACGTAAGCGGAGACCATGATTAAGATTGTTATGGTTTGCAAAAGATCGTATAATCTCGTTTGTAATCTTCCTTTTTTTAAATATGACGAGCCACACTTGTAGGTTAGGCATTTCCTTTGCGCAAAATTACAAGTTTTCGCAAAGAAAGTAATCAACGCTCTAATTTAGTTTCTTACTAATTTAACACGTTTTATAGGTAATTTAATTTGAATGTCCGTTAAAATCGAATGCTTATTTAAGATTATTTTTATCAAATCAAAATCTTGCTAATTTATATTCAATTATTAAATTCAATTTTGTATTTAATAATTCAATATAAATCTTCAACAATTTAAATAAAGAAAAACAATAAAATAAACATTCAAGAATATGGAAGCCAAATCAACGAACTTTAGTGTTCATTATGCACGAAACAAATGTAAAATATTGTTATCTTTGTTTTTCTCAATATTAATGAAAAGGACGACATTATGTATGGAATTTTACGGTTTATTTCTTTCCTGTGTTTCACACATCATACCTGGAATTGTGCCACAATTAATACTAAATCGTTTCACAATGATTTCTAGGTCATTGCCCTTTGTGACTAATTGACACGATCCAGATGCGCAAGTGCTAATAGGTCACTGACCTTGACCCGTATTTCGTTAGGTCAGTCGAGATCAGACGGGAATTTCATACGTCTGTTATTGAAAAATTTGAACTTTTATAACCTTTATAAAAAAATCCAGTTGTCTTAATATGTAAAACGATCAACGAAATAATTTATTTTTTTTTAGCTTGTCTTTTCTAAATAAATAATTCAATATTTTAAAAACACAAATTAACGAAAATTTGTTTCTACTAATATAACAAATAACTAGCTGTTGTTCGCGACTGCGTCCTCATGGATAATAAAAATATAGCCTATGTTACTTGGGGATAATGTAGCTTTCTAATGGTGAAAGAATTTTTAAAATCGGCCCAGTAATTCTTGAGTTATTTCAATACATACAAAAATACAATGTTTTCCTCTTTATAATATTAGTATAGACAAGTGTAACAATTGTAGTTATTTTCGATTAAAATAATTTACTAAAGGCCTTAATTATAGAAGGCTTCTAAACCCTAGTGCTCATTAGACCGGTGTCCCGCAAAACGCCCTTAGGCCAAAGCATAATCACCGTATTAACCCCGAAGTCAGTCTAATGAAGCCCCAGGGTAAGAGATCAATCCAGTCTTGTTCGGACCACCCAATTGTAGACAAGCAATGCTGTATTATTAATCAATGATTATTTTTTAACTCGAACGTCGGAGTGACGTAACATTATCTTAAGTAAATTCAAGTGGTCTTATGTACTAAGTACATTTGATAACATTCACTAATCAAAGCTGTTTTGAAACAGTAGCTCGTATAATACACAAAAATCATGTTTATCTTGAATATATGTGTGAAATGACACCCATTACCTATTAAATAAAAAAAGAATTATCAAAATTGCACAACCAGGAGTCGAGTTATGAACGAATAAAAACTTGAAGACTTGAGAACCTTGTCCTTTTGGAGGTCGGTTTAAAAGTTTTGTTCAAAATTAAGAGAATATTATTTATTATTTGAAGTCTTCTATACTGGGTTGCATCATCAAATAGGAACCTCGTACCCTTGTGGGAGCCGGGGAACTGAAATGATTAATTTCCTCGTACCAAAGCAAGGCCAATGGCATGAATGAGATGAATAACGAAGAAATGACCGTGAAATGACCTCAGTAAAAAAAACTGATTTGAAAATATAATAGGATTGGATGGTCGTATTGAATTCTTGTATACTTTCTTTAGGTTTATTGTTTTAATAATTTCGATATTGGAACTTCGTAAAATTGTATCTTGGTTCATTGAACTTGATAAGGGAAAAGGGACCTTGTTCACTTATTAGGCGCTTCGTAGAGAAAGTTACGCCAATCTGCGTTTCTTGTCTCCTGGTTATTTTGGGTAATCTTTCGATTGGCGATATCGTTGATGGAATCGATCGTATGAAACCGACAATGACATTCAATAAGTCATGTGCTTGTGTATGTGATCGACCGTCATTGTCAGTTCCGTATATTTTGATGTTCGCTAAGGAATCGTTTTGTAGCGTAACTTTGGGTAGCTCCCCAGATTCGTACACAGATGCGTGTTGTCGACATACAAGATTGTATTGCGTAAGATACTGAAATAGCAGATTTGTTTTCCCTTAAGGACTAAATAGTCTTAATTTATTACGTTAGCGTTAATCCTTACATAGTATAATACAATAACGCTTTTTTATGTTTGTCCCTATATATGCTTGAATCTTTAAAACTACGCAACGGATTTTGATGCGTTTTTTTGAATAGATAGAGTGATTCATAAGGAAGGTTTTCATGTATAATACATTCACAAAATAATAGAGTAACTGATAATTTAGAAGTTTTTAATATGATGTCGTAAATTAACACATTTTTAGCGCTTACATTGCAAACGCTGCAGTATTTAGTATCAGCATTATACCGATTTGCACCCGCGCGAAGCCGGGGCGGGTTCCTAGTTTTTCTATATAATTTGGGTCATTATAGCAACTGATTTTAAATTATTTGCTTTTATCAAGAAAGGAAAAAAATGTCAACGTTATTGGCGTTTTTGTGTAGTCTAAAATTGATATAACTTTAAAAACGATACATAACATACTAATGCGTGTTATTTTTAAATGTTATTATTATCCATTAGCTAACAGTTACATTTAAGTGTTCAATAATGCATTGAATACTAAATACAGTTCTCAATACATTGTAGTTTTATTACGAAGATATTTTTAGCAATTTTTATAGCAACGCTAATTTACGAGGCAAATATTTAAAGACGAATAGTTTGGCTTTCTGCCCAATAATAAAAAGCAATAATATTTGTGTAGATAATTTTTGGTAGTTTAAACTTTGTACGCACCAGGATAGTATTTTAGTCGAACAGCAAGTAGCAAGTATCCAAACAAAGGATTTACTAATCTACTAAAATGTTGCTGTTCTGACACGTTTAGTTACTAAATTACTATATGTAGGCCTATTGCGTAGGTTTAGGCTTAAACGAGTCCGAACAGTAGTAAATTTATTCGGATAAATGCTACTTGCTACTCGACTAAAATACTATCCTGGTGCGAAAGGCTTTAGAGACGTTAGTGAATAATTTGCTTTAGTATTGATGGATTGCGTGAAAGGTGATATGATAAACAAGGGTGTGACGACTCAGATGGCGGGGGATAGATTAAAGTGAATGACAAGTACCTGGTGCACCCACCCTACGGGAGTAGGATGAGGTCGTGATGATGATGATGAGTACATAAATAGTTTTATATTTTCGCTTTTTAGTAGTTTTAAAATACTTCTAAATAGTAGAAAAGTCCAAATAAAATGGTAATTGAATATACAGTCGAACCTGGATAAATGAGAGGACAAGGGACCGCGATTTTTGTCTCGCTTAAAGAGGTTTCTATTCCGAGTTTCTTGCTTATGAAGGTAGCTTGACGGAACAGGTTTGAATGTCTAAATAGAAGAAAAATCCTTATACCAGTTTATAATTCTTTGATAATAATTCTATAAATAATATAAAGAAACTAAATTTATCTTAAGAAACGGCAGTTGCTTCTGATAAGAGTATGTTTATAAAATGGTTTGAATGAATACAGGAAATGTATAACATTGTGAGATGCTAATGCAGTTAATTTTATTTTTTTAACTCCTGCAAACGAACCACATTATAATAATAAGCTAATCTATACTAATATTATAAAGAGAGAAACTTTGTACAATATTTTTGTATATTTGTATGTATTGAAATAACTCTAGAACTACTGGGCCGATTTTAAAAATTCTTTCACCATAAGAGAGCTACATTATCCCCGAGTAACATAGGCTATATTATATAATACCACGCGGACGAAGTCGCAAACAACAGCTAGTAATTAATATAGCAAAGTTTGAAGTAATTATGCATATTCGTTTGTGACGTTTTATTTCATACTAACTGCTGCTCGTGACTTCGTCCACAGAATTAAACTATATAACCTATATTACGCAGTATTCATTTAGCTTTCCAATGGTGAATGAGTTTTTGAAATCGGATAAGTAGTTTTTGAGTTATTTCAATAAATACAAAAAATCCTCTTTATTAGTACAGAAGAGTTAAAGAGATGATACTACGAGTACTCGTAGTACTTAATAATACATCGTTTCGTAAGTAATAACTCTTTGGTAAATAAACAAATGAATAAAAGTAATTAAAAAGTTTATTTTGTTATAAAACGTAGTATGGCCAGCGCTAAGGAACGTAATTATTAATTCGAATTACTTTGAAATTGAAACGGAATGTTCTAGAACTTGGTTATTGAATTTGTTTATAGATTTAGGAACTAACTAGTATCAAGATATTCAAGGACATCTATACGAAACCTTCTATAATAAATTATACTAATGTTATAAAAGGGACAGATTGTACGGATCGTTGTATCTTTGATAAATCTATATCTAAAAGGGTCTCGATGTTTTGCATAGATGTAGACCATAGCCTGGAACACACGGGTAAATAACTATCTTTTTTTGGTTGTGTTATTGTGTCACTGGAAGTTGGTAGGATCATAAACTTTTCTAAGTAACATATTTAATATCGATAAAAATTAATTGATTAATAATAGACAATGAAAATACTTTGGCTTATCGAAAGGCTTTCGTCTGCGAATCATCACGTGTCGATACAACTTACTCGTTTTTACTTACGTTTAAAATATATTTCCGTCTCGCTTCATCACTATAAATACACGGCCCGTTCGGCCGGCGACCCGGGCGTTGACCTGCCAAAATTCTCAAGGGTCAACGAACGACCGAGCGAAGTTGAATGACACACACCCGAACCACTCGCTCGAATACAATCTTTTTCGCTATTTTTTCGCGTACACGATGTTTTTAGTAAAATTTTTAGCGGTTTTTTTACAATACATTAACTTAAACGTAGTTATGTAAGTTTTTCCATTATTTTTTTTGACTCAAAAATTACTTTATATACTTTTTTCATGTAATTATTTAAGAAAAAACCGTATAAAACCGCCTTATTATATTTTCAGAGTAATTATTATAATAGTTTGAAAGCAAATAATTATTAAATTGTTAGTATTAAACAAAACTGCAAATAACTCCAAACCCATAACTTCTATTAATTTGATTTTGCACCCACATATTCCTGAAGGAATACCCTTTCAAATGACATATTAACGACCCTTGTAGTGTTAAGAGGTGAGTAGGAAACGTAAAAATCAATACAAATGTAAGGCGTAACTGGACGAATTTTTCGTGAGGTCATTACACCAAGGCGAGTTTAATGAACGGCATGCCAATGTTTGGGTGTTGTTGCGCTCGGGGGCAATTTGTCGTGGGCTCGCGGGCTACCGGGTTCAATTCTTGATTATGCAGATCCTGATGAGGCACCCGTTAACTTCAGTGAGTAAGAGATACCAATGATCTCATTGACTTCAAAATATAATAGAACGCTCGTAAGACAAAAAAATAAAATTGATTACACTAATAAGTTTTTTTTTTAATTTTGACGTAAATAGCTTTATTGCTCGAACATGATTTATACAGTTTTTTAAAATCGAAATGGATTCAAATATATCGCAATATTAGTAAATTCGTGTACACTAATGTATTTTTTGTTGTAAAAGTGCGTAAATTTCGTACAAGATAAATTCAGGCGGGTCATCGTACGCTCCGAGTTGAATGTGCCAAAATAAGAGGGGCCAGTATAATTTGGACTCCGGTCGCGATACGATTTCCGTTATAAAATCGGGCAATACCTTGTTGTCATAGGTCTTAGGGATTTATTTTACAGCTGTGTACACTGGGGCCGATTTTGTCGTTAACGTGTGATTAACCAGTCAGTTTAGCGTTCCAAATTGGATACGAATTAGGCTATATTCTGTACTAGTTCATTCTGACATATATTTTTTGAGATAAAAATCGTGTAAAAATTTTGTTTGTAACCTTACATCATAAAGTGATCTTGGATCGGTTTAAAAGATTATTAGTGATTTTTTAAATATGATAAAAGATTAAATTAAAATAAGATTTAAACTTTTGTGCACATTTACGGTTAGGCATTTATTCACGAAAAATCATTACAAAAAAAAACTAATCTTGCGCATTTCCTATTAAACAGCGTATTATAATTACATTAAAATGAGTAATACGTATTTCCCGAATTTCTTTATGTATTGCTATTTCGCTTTAATTAGGGTCCATGTCCTCAGTTGCGGCGCACTTCACAATTTTCCACTGCCCACTAAACACAACAATCGCATATTTTTAGCGTTGAAGTAAATTTGTCATGAACGGCTAAAATAACCGACCTTGGTCTCGGGTTCGACTCCCGGCCGTTGACGTAAGCGATGACGTCATCAGTGCGAAACAAAACGGAATGTTACACAGCATCTAAACCTAATCGAGGAATGTGAAACAGGTCGTAGGTTCAAACCCTATCTCTTAATAAGCTATAGTTAATGTGTTTAAAAATATTTTTATTACAATATTATACTGCTACAGTCGAACATCTCTATAAGCGAGTCACGGTATGGTCCCGAACGACGGTTTTCATAAGCGAGAAATTCTGATTAGAGACACTTCTATAAGGGGGACAAATATTGTAGTCCCTTGGACTCTCGGTTATCCAAGTTCGACTGTATATACAATTATTTATATTACCTATTAATTGGAACCAAAATTTTGTTCACTATCCGAAACCAAAACACGTTCAATGTTGAATTCAAAATATCTAACGTAAATAATGCAAGCAAAATATGACAAATAACTCATTTTTTTTCATCTATACTATTATAAAAAGAGAAACTTTGTATTTTTGTATGTATTGAAATAACTCAAGAACTACTGGGCCGATTTAAAAAAATCTTTCATTTATAGAAAGCTACATTATACCCGAGTCAAATAGGCTATATTTTTTTAATTCCACGCGGACGAAGTCGCGAGCAAAAGCTAGTTAATTATAAAACAAAATAAATATTCAATATCGAATTAATTTGTCGACGGTCTAGATTTTGAAGCGACCCTGTTTCGTAATTTATTACTCTCGTATCTAATATATCACGGGGTGAAGTTTGGCTGGAATTAGGGTTGTCGACATCCTATACACGCAGAACCAAATGGCTGCAAAAAAAGACGATTTTGTGAACCCTGTTTCGCCGAGGCCGAATGACGATCACGTCACGTCCAAAAAAATTACTGATCTCTAAAAATGGAAAGGAGATTACTTGGAAATAACATCTTTTGCCTCGTTCCGTATTAAACGCGACTGTTGATGTTCAATGACACCACTACAAACCGCAACCATTAACGCTATAATGGCCAACATCAAAAAGGCACAAAATACTGCGTCTCACAGGCATTTCATTTATAGAGGTAAATAAAAAATACATTCAGTCATTTGTTTTACATCACTTGCTTTAGAACATTATATTTATGTGAAGGCGTAGCACAGACTACGCACTAAGTCAGAGAATTCGGAACAATTTCAAAGAGGTGGCAACCCTATTCTAGGGGTCATCAAACGACCGGGCGAAGGCCGTCTGTTAGGGCGGGGACCGCCCTCGATACGTGGCAAACACCCCACTAAACAAACAAAGCCTATATAGAACATTTTTTGTAAAAATCGGTATAGCGATATAATTCAAAGAGAAAATTCTGATGTATGTAAAATGTTAAGCTTTATTTGATACCAGCTGTTGTACGCGACTTCGTCCATGAGGAACTAATAAAAAATATCCTATGTTACTCGGGGATAACGTAGCTTTCTAACGATGTAAGAATTTTTGAAATCGACCCAGTAGTTTTTCACAAAACACAAAAATCCAAAAGTATAAAAATACAAAGTTTCTATTTATATTTTTAGTATAGATATACGATGTTTTTTTTCATAAAAAATAAGTTAAAACTAGACCTTATTTTAACTAAATTATTTTATCATTTGGGTAAGATTAACTGCACTAAAACTGGGATAAAAAAATTTGATAGAGTAGTTATTAAATTATAAGTCTTTGGAAACGATGTCAAATACGAGTAAAAGTGAAATTAATCTAAATACGGAAGTAGACTTTCTTAATTACAACCATAACATATATTTGACGATAAAATTCACTTACGTCGTTTAATCCCATCAGTCATTGTTAATGGCATTCCGACGGCATTAATTTTATTGTCACGATTTTTCCGTTTTACTTTCCCTATCAAAGGTAAAGTAATTTGGGGTTTTTGACGATTGCTTTGCCGATTGCTTTGCCACCTTTAGAGTTATAACTAAAAAACATGTTTCACCGTACTTATTAGTATTTTTTATTTATAGTTCAGTGAACTAGGGCGACCATAATGTAGATAAACAAAAGGATCTATCTATAGCATTCATTCTTAGCAACATTCCATCCGTGTCTATCCTCTGAATGCGCAAAAGTGGTGTCATTCTTTTAAATATGTTCCGTCACAACTAATCACTTTATTTGGACATGCTACAAGCTGTGATATTTTGTGCCTATTAGCTTTTCTCCATATTGGCTGACAAGATAATATTAATAACATCAATGGGGACTTTTACGTCTAACGAAGCAACATCAGTGGCCTATCCAGCGATTTCTATAGATATCAGTGTCCGTAAAATACAGCAATGTGGTGTTATGATATTTAACTGTTCCCCGCAACGTTAGATCCGTGGTTAACCTTACTATGACAGTTACATTTACACGGTTAGCAACTGTTAATTAATACTCCGACAGCGAGAATTAATCCAACTGAAGAACATGCAATTTTATGTTAAACATAATTTTAATTATATAGCAATTGTTATAATTAAACGAAAATACAAACTCATTACTCTAATTAAATGAAATATGTAATTTAAATTAACAGAATTTACAAAGATGAATATAGCAATTTGATCTACATATTTACAGTTGGATACAGCCAGTAAAGATTATATTTAGTAGAATCGAGTATAAAACGCGTAGTTCTAAGGTTATTAACGTAACCCAAAATTTTAAAGTAAAAAAAAATAGAAAAGGATTATTATTTTTCTCACGGAGAGGGTCAGGACAGTACTGATGCCTATATCGCTATTATATGTTATTTTCCTTTAAAAGTCTTTACTATCTGCGCTAAAAGCTCTACTCGTACGTTTACATTTCTTCTTAATTCTTTGAACCGTCTTTCGTGTACTTGACAGAGTATATTTGGACCACTTACTACTATGTACCACCACTATGGACTATATACTATGG
This sequence comes from Papilio dardanus tibullus, assembly GCA_013186455.1. Taxonomy (NCBI): domain Eukaryota; kingdom Metazoa; phylum Arthropoda; class Insecta; order Lepidoptera; family Papilionidae; genus Papilio; species Papilio dardanus. Next base: position 215,555 of record QDHC01001502.1, read on the forward strand.
ACCACCACGCGCAACGACCCAAAGTCGGTCTTGGCACTTTATCTATCTCAACGCTTTTTTAGCGCGCGTTGAAAAATCGCCCGTGTGAATGCGGGCTTATTGAGCTCTACCACTCTGAGTTTGACATAATAATAATAACTAATGCTTATATCTTACTAATATAAGTAATATAAATGTGATAGTTTTGTTGTATGTATGGAGGTTTGAAGGTAACTCCAAATCGCTTAAAGGATCTTAGTAAAATTTTGCACACATAGGGCACTTACTTACTATATTTTTAGTAACGCAGACGGAGTTGCGGGGTACAGCTAGTTTTCCTATAATTTAATGCCTTTAATAATTAGTCACCTGCGTCTCGAGTGTGTGTGCGTGTAGAATGTGCCGGCGTGGTGCGTAGTGCGGCGAGCAACGAACCCGAGTGCGCAGTGGGGCAGGCGTTGACCCACCACGTGGGCTGGAAGAACCGGCCTCCGTTTATCGCCCGCGAGACGCTTCCCTTTTATGTTTTTTTTTAATTTCATAACTCCCTGATTATTAATAGCTTTAATCGAAGCAATGTGATGAGAGTATTTAATAATAAGATGGTTTTTAATTTACTTTTTTTTTTAAATACTAACTTTTGCACGCGACTTCGACCAAGATAAAAATATAGCGTATGTTACTCGGGGATCATGTAGCTTTTTAACGGTGAAAGATTTTTTGAAATCGGCAAAGTAGTTTTTGAATTATTTCAATACATACAAAAATATAAATTTTCTCTTTATAATATTAATTTAATTATTACGCTATGGCTTCATTAGACCGAGTTCGCGGAAAAAACGGAAACTTTGCTTCGGGATGAGGCCGTTTTTGCATCACATCGGTCTAACTGTATGTTAAGAGATTTTTTTCTAGATTTACGAGTAATAAGCAATTTGGAATTAATACTTATTGTGTATGTTTTAAAGCTATTCAAACTAAGTATAAAGTTCGTTGTAAGTAAATAACTAAGTACGCGTATGTACTTTATAGCGCGTTGTACATTCCTGAGGCAATATTACGGCTGGACTCTTGAAAGTCATGTTGCGAGGAATATTCCTTCTCCTTTACTAGTAGTAATTTATTTATTGAAAGTTGAAGGAATATAGTGATTTTAATTAATTAAGTGTTTTAAAATAAATACGTTTTATAACTTTTATATATAAATTGATTAATTATTTGAATATTATTCAAAAAATTATCTAAAAATTAAAACAAGGCACCAACATTAATTAGAATTCAAATTAAATATAAAATATTTTCATGAAAGAAATAATTTAAATGAACAATCTAAAGAAACAAAAAGAATTATTTTATTATATTTGTCTCAACAGAAAAATCGTAATTATTTTTGGGAAAATATAAAACGACCACCAAAAAAAATAAACGTAACACCAAATTGATTTACCCAAAATAAATATAATAAGAACAAAAAAAATAAAACTGTACCAAACATATGATACTCTAAATTAAAATTCATCTACCTATTTAAATCACGCTTCCTTCAGAAAAAATATTTTCACATCAAAATTGATAAATTAGCACCTAATTTAAAACATCTAATTTTTGTGCTTTTATACCCAAATATATTGCAAATCAACCTAAAAATGTATGCATATAACCAAATAAACTATATTGATACCAAATTATATTATATTATATTTTATCCGTCCGTTACTGCAGGGCACGGACGCACTCGCTGCGCCGCTCTTTGGTATTCGCGAGCTGTGACGTTGCGCTTGATGGTTGACTGAAGTGCTTCTAAAGTAAAAAATATGCAGATCTCACTAATATACAATTTTTTCTATTTACTTTACTAATTATGAAGATTGTTTTACATCGTTTAATTTAAATTCATGTCAATTAAAAACGCGTACCAACTGCATAGGTAAGGTTATGTTTAGAACATGTTGAATAAAATAAAAAACAAACAGGTAAGTTATAAAAAAAACTATCAATCGAATTATAAACATTAAGAATTGTTCGTCTCAACGAACAAACATCAAGCACAAGGTGGACCCTCGCCTTGCCCGCCCCATCCAGCAGGACTGGCGTGTGCCAACAGTCATCCGAAAGCTGCCCACATAGTCGCCCGTCTGGAGACTCCCCAGAATGATACCTAACGTACAAGAATTATAAACTACAAACTAACCTTCATAAAAAATAATGATATAATAGGTCTTTTCAGGTCCTATATTCGTATACGCTTAATCCAAATATGTGTTACGCTAATGGTAATTAATTGAATATTATTCATAATTTTTAACCATTATTGACATATGAAATCATTGTTGTTTAGTAACTTTCATTGCAGATCAAATAAAATTTAAATAAATAAATAAATAAATAATCAGCAAAATAAGAGCTAAAAGTATTCAATTGGTCACATTTAACGGTGATTAAGTATTATTACTGCAACCTTGTTACCGATAAATGTAATAAACTGCAACAAAAACCAAACTGTATGGGTTGGGTTAAGTTTAGGATATTTAAAATTAAATCAAAGTCTAGGTTATGCGTGAAACGCCCCTTATGTCACTCCCACATACGTCAGCTAAAATAGATACTAAAAAATAAAATAGGTGAACAATAATTTAAATTGGTTATATTTTACTATTTTAGCACAAAAATATGTAACATATTTGAGTGAAATTTTGCATTAAATTGAGGTTATAAATTAGGTGCAACTTTATTATTTTTGATGGCAAAATGATTTTTTTGGTGATAGTTTTTCTATTTTGATTGAAAGACTACAAATATTTTGGTGGTAGTTTTTATATAAAATGTGGATCGAATTTAGGTGATGATTTACTTTTTTTTGCTGATAATAAATATTTATTTTGGAGATCAAATTTATTATTTTTGGTTATCGTTTAATTACAAGCCATTATTTTTCTTTCTCCCCGTTTTCCTTATTTTATTTTTAATTCGTTGTCCTATAGACGTAGAGAATGGGGACATTCAGTAGGCGTTGATTGCCATAAAGCAGATTTTATACTTCAATTGTTTACTCGAGTGTAAACTAGAAAGGAATCTGAATAAACGGAGCAGAGATTAATAGTATTTTATAAATAAAATCGTAGCGTGAGGCGGCAACGTAAAACAGGAATTAAACTACGTTGATTAGTTTAATTATTTTTAGTGACTTCTACATGAACAGTCGAACCTGAGTCACTGTACGGGCGCGAGGGACGATTTTACATTAGCGAGAAAGTCAGATTAGAGAGAAACCTTTGTAAGCGAGACAATTATTGTAGTCCCTTGGACTCTCATCCAGGTTCGACTGTATATGAGATTGGTTCATGAGTTCGCGCTATATTTGTAGAGTATGCTATCTTAGTCCCGGTGTGTTCGACAGAAGATCCCGGGACCCTCGCAGTGGCACTAGAGGATGGCCACCGAGGGGGTTTAGTGAGGAGTAATCTCATATAGCCCTATCTCTCCTCCAAAAGGCGTAGGGTATCTTTTGTAGATTTCCCCTCGATAACACAAAAAAGAGTATGCTATTCATCGGATGTAATTTTTGGGACATTTAATGAATGTTGATATTTTATCTACTTATAAAATTTTGACCCTAACTCATTAGGATATGCAATCTTGAAATTGTTATTTTATTAACTTTACCTAAAGATTTGGATGTATTCTTGCTAAGTTTATAGTAGGAAGCACTGAGAAAATAGTTATTATAAAACTAAAAGGTTAAAGATTAAAGGTTTCGACCCATGATGGGCTCAATTTTCCGCAACCCCGCGACTAGCGCGTATTTTGCGTGAATACACATATCTTTAAATTTCTTCGCCGATATGTGCAGGTTGCATTACGATGTTTTCCTTCACCTAACAGCGTCGGGTAAATGTACATATGAAAATCGAAAATCGAAAAACACATTGGTACATGGCGGGATTCGAACTCGGGACGTGCAGTTTACAAGTCAAAAGCTAAACCCCTGAGCCACCGACGCTCTTTATTATAAAACTATTACAAAACTATTGTCATCTCTGTCTTTAATATGAGATTTAGAGGGATAGCAATGTGTACAGGTTTTAGCAGTGAAAACTCAGTTACTGTGTAATGTATTTTCCTGTTTGTGTATAATTAAGTTTGTATACAAGTTTCTTGTTCAATTAATTGTAAATAAAATCTGACAGCACATTATGTTCTGATTGAAATAAGAGTAAACATTATATTTGTGTTTTAAATATGACGTGTCAGTCATTTCATCATAAGAGAGATGAATGACCGTGTACAGGTTAAATCATGTTTCGACATTTTTTCTTCGTTACATTTTGACGTTGACTGAAATTTCTGAGCAGTATTTTTTTATAATATTACTAAAGAATTATTTTTTAAACAAACGTTATCTAGAAGTAATGAATATTAATTTTCAATTCAATAATAAACATAAAAAAAATAATTACTCATTAAGATAATTGTTTGTAGGTATGAAATACTAAATAATTGACAAAATAAAAAATTGACAGTTAACGAAAAATTATTCCTTCGTACACTTTTTATTAAAATGAAAACGATCAAATTACACATAATTGCGAAAAGCATAAAATTGTTTTGAAATATTAAACATAATTTGATACTTTAAAGTTAAAAACTTAATTATTTTTAAATGATTATTGAGCATTTTATTCCTATAGCGAAATGTATAATTTAATGTCATAATTATATTGCTGTTAACGATGTATTTTTCATGATATTAAATAGCTGATGAGAAAGGAAATATGTTACTTTGCTCAAAATTAGCAAATGCAATCAAGATTAATTTGACGCAATTTATTATGTCTCTCATAATCTATGGTTAGTTCCGACATTAGAGTATAATTAATTTAAAGTAATTTTTATCTGTAGAATATAGATAAGACTAACGACTATCGATAAGTTAGGATAGTCCCTAAATCTGCGATCGATATGGTGCGTTATCTGTAGATTGCGCGGCCACACGGCCAACGAACCCCGAATCTGCGAGTTCAACGGCATTTCTCTAGCCAGCCAGTTACACTGGCCCGTTGCCGTTGATGCAATTCGCGAATACTCTGACACGATTTGAATTTCGAATCGTTTTATCATTCTTATTGGCCAGTAACATTTCGATACACATCCGATTTAAAAACTTATCGGATATTTTGATTCGCTGTTGCTATCCGGTATTATTTTTATAGGAGAAGCAAACGAGCAGTTCAAGTGTTATTTTGTTATTTGTTAATATTTTTTTGAAATTTTGCTTTAATAAGAATAAAAGTTAGTTCCATAATATAATGTAATAATGGTGAAAGTATTAATTAAATGCAAAACAATTGTTCTACTAAATTACGACTTACTTTTATATCTTAAATTTTAAATTAGATTTTTAATACTTGATAACTTTTTTAATCCAATATTCATTATACTAAATTGATATTTAAATATTTTTCGATTCTAATAATGCGAAAATTTAAATTTAACATAATTTAACAAAAAAAATCCGTAACTCATATAACTAGACCGAAAGGCTACTGGAATGAACTATATTCAAGTTTTCTTTATGTCAGTAGCCGTACATAATAGGGTCGCTAAGTTCAAACAAAGTTCATAGTTCGTTGGACGATCTTAAAATAATTTCAACGAAAGTATCATATAAAACTTTTTTTTAATTAATAATTAAAACGTCTGATTTAATTACTGATATTTTATTAAAGACACTTGTTGAAATTACTCTTGTTTTTACATTTTTTTTTAGTTATTCATAATCGAATGAAAGGGTCGTACAAAGTTCAAACGTAAGGTTCATAGTTCATTGGACACCTCTCGACGAAACCAAACGGTTTTGAAATTATAATTCTATACTTCCTTTCTTTCTTGAAGAAAGTGCGAAAAAGGATTTGAGCTTAATTTTTATTATTTTCCTGCTGCATGAATTTGGTTAATTTTTGTTTTTTCAATTAATTTTAATCCACAGGATGTTCAAGAATTCTTTGCCCTTATTCGTCTTTAAACTACCGTATTGCTGGTTCCGTTTCTTATCAAAGGTTGAGTTTTTTTCTTAAATTTATTGTATGACTTTTGAGGTTAACTTCTCTAAATTCTTATTACAAAAGGAAAGACTTTTTAAACCATAGACAATTACGTTTGACAGGCGAACAAAACAAGAATAGACATGAATTGAAATAACTCAAGAACTACCGGGCCGATTTCAAAAATTCTTTAACCATTAGAAGGCTACATTACCCCCGAGTAACTATATTTTTTAATTCCACGCGTACGAAGTCGCGAACAAAAGCTAGTGGGTAATAAAACCGCTACGTGTATTCGTTTCTTCTACAGCTGTTATTCTAATTACATTCTAGGTTAAAGTAAACATTTGCACATTGAAAAAAATCATCTCCTGCAAAGTTTCAATGACTTTTGAACTAGATATAGCATACATTCGACCTATCTTTGTTTCGTCTACACTTACATACTTAGATCAACTAAAATGTCTTAATTCATACAAAAAATCATCGTAATAAAAGAAAATAAAATTGTCACCAACACTACTCACAAGTCACAGTCACCAATTGATTTGAACTTGGCAACCTATAAACTGACATAAAATCGTGTTAAAAAAATGGTGTTTAAAGTTTACATTTGTACGGTGACATAGCCGTCTAAGGTAGATAAGATTTTCTTGTTAGAATGTTACTATACTTTTCGTTATTTATTTTGGCCAACAATTCGGAAATTTTTAGAGTTCTGAAATGTGATGTAAATAAAACACAGTCTTAAATGATACGACGTCTGTCAGATTGGAAGTACCACTTACTTAACGATTTGTTTCAGTATTTGGCCGTTATCGCTTTATTCCGAAAAGAGAATCAGCGTTATTACTGTTGTACATTCTACGTTTGGTACTTTTACATTCATAAAATTTATCCCAAAATACAGAACATCCTTATTCCTGCTACTTCTTATACATAACTTGGTGCAATGAGACCCCTGGTCTATTTTATTTAGTTCCGAGTGTCCTCCAGTATCGTATAATGTCGACTTATTGGTCCTCGTTTATCGCAGTATCTTGTACATTTTTTGTGGAATAAGGGGGTTAGAATCTTAGAAATAGACATCTATAGTGACTACTGTTTGACAAATAATAAAAACCAGTGAATAATAAAAATCATACGAAGGATTATGATTCAAAGAAATAATGCTTCCTCATTTATTGTGGTTTTCTTTAATATATATTAACATCAGTTTAATAACTTTTACAAAATTATGATGCATTAATTGCTTCGGAAGCAATACAAAATGATTAATGTTATCTTTAAAGTTTTATTCCATGCCTCCATTTTGTTTCATTTTGTATTTGTACGGTTAATAAATATTTTATTCCACTTATGACCTGATATGAGCATAGAAAACCTGTAGATTTCTAACTTTGGTGCAAACAAATATTTTATTATGCTTCATACGTTTTACAAGGCCGGGAGCCCCGCCCCGCACGAAGCAGCCCCTGCTGCCCTCGCAGCAGGGGCGGCGAAGTGAATAAAAGCATTCCCCGCGTAACCAAAAAAAAAAAAAATGCTTCATACGTTGTATACAATATATCTTATAATAGAATTTAATTGGTGCAATTACATATTAAAAGACAGCTTATAGCAATAATATTTTTTGATTGTTCGACAATTTTAATGAATTTATGTAAAAATGATTGTGCAATTACAATTTAACGAACGTGATTGGGGTCGTTGACTTATTGCGATAATATTCAATGCTGACTCATTTGTCAGTTAAAAATTTAAGCAAGAAATACGATATTGGGTCGATGACGCCTGCGTACATGCACCATACCACACATTTGTTGCGGCTCTTGCAGGGTTAACGTATCTAGGTATACAGGTGGCGCTGATGTCATCGTTATAAATAATTATGATTTTATTTTAAATGATTTATAGTTAGTTCATAACAATCTATGTATGGGAACGCAGATTCAGATTTATAAACGCAAAGCCGTTATTAAGCTGACATGACATGAAATGTGATATACTCATATCGTTTCTAGAACAAATAGGAAGATTACTTTTGAAATGACTTATTTGTTTCTACTTAATGCTACACAACGAGCCGGTTAATTGACGTCATTTGTTATATCATGAAAAGGGTCATTGAGTTTTCTTAATGCGAAAATTAAAACAAAAATCTATTCTAGCCAGTCCATAGAGGTCAGTGGATAGGCTCTAAATTATGCTTATTACTACTCATCGGTACGATCAATTAGTTATTAAAAAATCGTGCAAAATATCACGTACCACACGCATTTCACACATCAGATGGGATTGTGGCCAAAGTCTAGATTGTTCGTAGAAAGAAAATGAAATGATATGACTTACTGTGCTTGATACTAGCCTATGCCTTTACTCTATTTCATGCCATTTTTATGTTCGGTTGTTATCTGGTAACACTGTAAATCCTTGTACGCTCTAGGTTAGTATTTTAGTCGTGTAGCAAGTAGCAAGTATCCAAACAAAGGATTAACTAATTTATTGTACTAAAATGTTGCTGTTCGTACACTTTAGTTATTAAATTACCTAGTGCGTACATTTAGGCTTAATCGAGTCCGAACAGTAGTAAATCCTTTGTTCGTATAAATGCTATTTGCTACTCGACTAAAATACTATTCTGGTGCGAACAAGGCTTTAGAGCGTACTCCTCCCTCAAAGGCCGTAATACATCTGTGGTTCCTCTGGCGTTGCAGGTGTCCATGGGCTTCGGATTAACTAACTTAGACGATCCGCTTGTCGTTTGCCCCCTTTTTCTAATAAAAAAAAACTGTCGAACTTTAGTATTTGCAATAGAAGTAAGATTTTCATCGTTAGTTATATTCATAAAGTTCTTGCTAAATTATTAATATACAATTATGCGGGACTTGTCAAGATTCAGCCTGCATAATAGCATAGACCTTATTAATATATCAGACTATTACATTAGCATGCTTGCAATCTGATTCAATAGTTGCAACGGAACTGTAACATCCGTTTAGGACCGGAGGGACTATTACGAAAATTTGTGAGATATATTTCGCAATTTGTATAAATTTTGTGCAGTCAGATTTCAATAGCAAACAACGTACACCAACCTTCTCGCTACTATTTCGCTTTCGTGATAGGCTCTGAACGGTTAGTTTGTAATAAGTACGTCACGGAGCCTTAAGCCTTGTTCAGGGCCCCCGTTACCCTGTATGCAAAGTGTGCAATGCACACGGGCGCCAAAAACAAAGGCCGAAAAAAAAAAAAAAAAACAAAAAAGAAAAATAAAAATAAAAGTTAAGTTCTTTGGTTTATTTCCAGCACCTACCTACCATCAAAAAGATAATAAAAAATGCTTAAGGGGCGCTAAATCCTTTTTTGCACACAGGCGCCAGTAGCCCTTACGGGGCTCTGACCTTGTTCGCACTAGGATAGTTAGTCGAGTACCAAGTTATAAGTTTTCGATCAAAAGATTTACTAATCTACTCTATTAAAATGTTGCTGTTCGGCCACGTTTAGTTATTAAATCACTTCATACTCGACTAAAATACTATCCAGGGGGCTACCCAAAGTACATTCGCTACGAAATGATTCTATAGCGAACGTCAAAAACGTATGAAACTGACAATGACGTTCGATATTTTACAATTGACAGTAACATGACTTATCGAATCCCATTGTCAGTTTCATATATTTTTATGATTCCATATCGCCAAGCGAAAGATACTCTGGGTAGCACCCCATGCAAGGCCTAAGTTGACTAATAATAATCATTCATTATTTTAATCTTAATTCTGATGAGGAAAATTTACGTATAGTTTTAAGGCTCTAGGTAACTGCTTATGTAAGTTATACGCTGAACTACATTGTCTGCATTAATTACGACAAGAGTGTCAGTTAAAAAAAACTGAAATTCCCACGACTATTATGGTTATTTTATCTTAACGTAGTTTATTTTTGAGAGGGTTTTGGTTCGACTATACGGGAAAAAAGTTTTTAAAAACAATTGAAATGTAAAATGAGATAATCAGGTTTTCTTCACCTTTTGATGTTCTGGTGTTATTTCTTAGTGACGTGAAATAGTTTATTGATTTTGTCATACAGGCAATAAAGAAGTTTACTTAAATTTTTACATCCTTTATAACGATAAATGTACGCTTAAATCCCCACTTCCTTTTACCATCAAAAAATAGACTATGCTTTCAATCTTCTAACGCTTTCCTATTTTCGGTGTTTGAAAAATATTTGACGATCGCTTTTACATGAGTCATTATTATAAACTTTATATTATACTGGTGATGAGGACTCAGCACGTGGTTCCAAATCGATAGTTCGTTAGCCCGAGGGGTGCGGGGAGGAGAAGCCGGTAGTCGTGTGGAGGGCGAGGGGGCGTGTGACGTCACTTGCGTCTCGCCCGCAAGGTCGCCGCCTCTGCTAGGTTATTTACACCTAACCCTCCAATATGTCGGGAATTCGTGCGATTTCCTATGTTTTTATATCGTTCATGACCTTTTAAAAGATTCCATTTAATAAGATAATACGCTTCAGAACAGAATACCCTATTCTGTTCTGAAGCGTATATTGTAAGTTGTTTGAAAGGAAATTTAAAATATATATTTTTTTATCTACTTTCTTAATCGTAAACGTTTCTCGTAAGCGACTTTGAATAAAAATCAACATTTTTATACATCAGTTGCCAGTTTTGAGCCAATAAAGAGTATTCAATTTACATTCTTTTAGTCCGTTTGTATCAGATTTATTAGCATCAATCTGACTCTACAGAAAAAAATATAGGATGGTTATTGTATTTATTGCGCTTTTGTTTAGCTTCAAAGTAAAGATTTCGACGTGAAAATATACACAGATTACCTCATTTCTGCATATCGTGTGAATGCGACCTCGCAGTAAGGTCAATTGGCCAGGGTGAGCACGTGTGCCTACGGACCGATGACCTATAGAACTTTTTACTTTTTAAATTTTTAAAAACTTCACAATTTTTAAAATTGGAACGCAAAAGATTTACGACCTAATACGAATCGTTAAGACAGGAGCGATCGTTATTATTGTTTGGTTAGGTTGTTTTTTTTCGTAATAAAATAAATCAATTAATTTGTAATTGAAATAAAACCAATAAAATTTAATTGAAACTTAATTATAATTGTATAACCATAAGATAGCGTTCCATGAATAATGAAACGGAAAAATGCGCCGGCCGACGTTATGCGGTTGTCAACATTCATTTTCCGGGGTCATTGAACTATTAACAAAAATCGTACTTAGGCTCTTAAACTGCATCGTGTTAACAACAATAACAACAAATATAAAACAATCAAAAATCTAAAAAAAAAATTGCTAAAGTAATGCAGGCAACAAAAGCGGCGAAGAATCCACATTCAAACTAGAGTTCAACAGCATTTCACCGAAATCTACTTTGTTTGGGTCCCGGGGTCAACGAACTGCTGTGACGCCCGCGCGTCTGTGTGCGCGCGCCGCTACGTCCGTACGCAACACCGCCACACGCACACATCAATATCTTGCCTTGTACTTGGTGCGGACTATGCTGGGCAAATTGATTCCTTTCTTGTAGGCGTAGTTTTAATGATATTTTAAATTAAAAATAAGAAAACTACAGTTTAAAATGTACTTATTTATATGCAAAAATAATTTTTCCTTAATAATCAATTTTCACAAAATTATTTTTGACCATCATATACCACATCAAGCCGGGGCGACTGAACTATCACTATGAGCTAAGTTGATTATTCGGTCCGAATGAAAAAATATATAATTTTTTCGTGAGCCCGACCGAAGATTCGTCAATGCGTCAGTCACGATCGGACCGCTCAGGCGTCAACATCTCAAGACGGCCAGTCCTCGACGCGTACCCGAGTTGTGCACAACCCATAGTACAAAAATTAACGTACAAATTTTTTTGTTCCTTGCAGTAGTGAGGTGATCGCTTCAGTTGGTTTATTTACTGAAAACAGTGACAGTGCCTTGTACAGTGCGACAGTGAACCTGATGTTTCTCTGGAACGTGGTGATAAACGACTTATAAATCTAAATTTAATGCAATAGCACTCAACGTAAATTTAACTAAAAATAAAAATTGGTTTTAGATAATTGAGCGAAGTTCAGTTAACTAAAATCGCTTTTTTAAAATTCGCAAATCTAATTGGCATTAATATCTCCTTTTAATAAATAAATAAAATCGAGTAAATCCTTCTCTCTGCTTTGGTTTTCTTTTTACAGATTGTTTTTTTCGCTTTGTGACAAAAAGTATACGGGAACAAGTGAATTAAAACAATAATTTGTTTAAAAGATTTCGAAAAAAAACAGTGCCTTAAATATATTTTAAGAGGAAAAAGGGACAACAAAACAAAACCACGGAGACAAAATGCCAAGGAACTTGTTGCTGTTCAAAAAGTTAATTCCTGAAATAAATTTCGCGAAAAGAAATCTCACATCACCTCTCGGCCTCAATATATTTATCAGTTAATAAAAACAACAACAACAACTGGTGCTTAAATTCAACAAAGTTGACGAGGAAAGTCCGGAGTGCCATAAAATTTTTTCGAAAAATTCTTATGGTGTCAAAACATAGAATATAATTTGCCTTAACCCGACAAAGTCGAAAGAAACAAATTTTTACAAAGAGTTTAAAGAAAAAAAAACAATAAACCAAACAGTGATAGTAGTGATAGCAATGCGAATTCAATTCGCACAAACATCGGAAAATCATTTCTCAAAAATAACTTAAAAAGAAAACAAAAATTACGGCAAGAAATCCTTACTTTGGAATGATGAACAATAATCAGTTTCACGAATTGTTCGGGTCTCAGTGGCCACCTGACCAGCACGGTGGTCACTCGTCCGCTTCCACGATGCTGCACCAGCAGTCGCAGATACCCCAGGTGCAGTTGAAGAGGGAACCGCATCCTGACGTACCAGGCATGCATAACCAAATGGGAATGGATATATCAGGATCTGTAGCTGACAGCACTTCACCTCCTCCCGGCAACAGCGAGGGAATGTTCGGATCTTCCATATCTGGCATGTTCATGGACAAGAAAGCTGCTAACTCCATTAGAGGTAAATTTAGATGTTTTTTTATCACTAACTGGTGTTATTTGACCGTGAAGGTCGGTTGTGATTTATAAATGTTTTTTTTCTAATTCAAGAAAAGCAAAAGGGTTACTATATGCAATAAGATTACTGTAGTTACCCGCACGTTGATGAACTATGTCACTACACAAATGGAGGGGTGTGCAGAAATAGGAATCAGTATCGATATATGATTAATCTTTTTAATTGTAATGAGATACATTTCATTATTATCCATTAAAATTATATGGAACCACGTGCTACTGCTAAGATAAAATAGTAGTAAAGCGTTAGAACCACAATCGACTAATCAAAAACTAACCAAACCATTTTTTCCTGTATTTTTATCGTAAAATGCAGTAAGTATTATTCAATACTCTGTATTGACCCACGCAGGTATAAGAAGTCGACATACGAGTACTAAATGACCTTTTATCTTTATGTACAAATAATAATATCTTGTTTGTCTGTCTGGTGATATACTCTATTGGTTTACAATACAAATATGTGTCGTAGATGTTTTAATAATTACAATTCGGATATATTTGACTTAAACTTATAAAAATGTATTGAAGTAATAACTGATTAAGTAATTTCTTAAACATAGAGAATATAATGTTTAAGTATTATGTTGGATAATTAAATAATTTGAGAACATATGCAATTGGAATGGACAGATTTAGCGCTAAGTGTAGTTTTCATACAAAATTACATAGCAAACGTGAACCTCAATTTGTAGTCGAACTAACGTTTCTTGGAGTTGTCAGTGTCTTGCAGACCGTTTATGTCCGCTCTATCAGTGTCTATCACGATTGGAGTTGGTATGATAGAAATGTTAGTTGACAGAATTTTATCACGTAATCGCATCTTCACATTATGAGTCCCTACTACTCTGATTGTGACAGGACTCATCGCAGACATGTTGGTAATTGGAAACTGTCAGTCCCGGGTGTGATATACTATTTGAAAATTACTAAAGCAGAAACACACAAATATGTTTGGTTAACACACACAGAAATAACTTTGGCATAAAGATTAAAAATAATATAAACAGATAATGTAATAGCATTCATCATAGCCAAAAAAATACGAGTAGTAAGTTTCGCATAAACGAAGCTTGAAGGAGATACTATTATATTTGGCCAGTATTTTTTCAATTAAACTTTTTGCTCTAGTAACGGTTAACATATTTTGAAAATGGAACGTTTTTAGATTACTTTTAAGTAGTTTAATAATCGTTAGTGTGCAATTAAAAATCTTCTGTAGCAATTACATTGGTTGATAATGATTTAGGTGTGTAAGTGTCCATACGTCATCTGTGCCGAAAACCTAGCGTCGTTATTTACAATTTGCATTATCTGCAACGTTCCCAATTGCATTTGAATGTTTGTGCCCTACTAAATAAAGTTCCACTAATAGTTTCGTTTTTTCTTTGTTCGGTATGCGTGTTAATTGTCCCCAAAATTTGGGTTAACATAACATTCCATGCGTTTGCAATCGCGTTGCGTTAGTAAATTGCACTCAATTGTTTATGTAGGAAAATATAAAATCGAATAACAGAAAAATTCATTCGTTCTACAGCGTAAATGCTACGTTTGATTCAAATGAGACGTGGGAAATATCACATATTGAATACGAGGTGCAATTGAAAAGAAATCTTGTCTCACTCACTTTTAGATCCAAATTTGTTTGTTTACTACGTGGTGTTGTTACGATTTGATTGCGGGGGTGTGTTGCACGTGTTTTCGGTCGGGGTTAATGCACTTGACACACTTTACACTTTGACTTGTTACTTAATTGTTTTACAGGAGCTCGTTTCGAGTTCGTTTTCATCTTTCGATCGATAACCCTTGCAACGATGCAATACTTTATTTTTTAATAAATCAAGCGTCGTAAATGTTTTTAATTAACCAGGATTTCTTAAGAAAATGCTAGTAAACAATTTGTGCTCTTATTAATCGGTTGTGGTTTTTTTACGCTTTTAATTGGTGGTGTCAGCGACATGAATTCCTTTCATAATGCCAAACAGTGGACTTAGTATAAGAAAAACTAACTGCTTAAGAAACAATTAAATGACTAATAAGAAATTCAAAGATATGTGTATTCACGCAAAATACGCGCTAGTCGTGGAGTTGCGGAAAATGGAGCCCATCATGGGTTTCACCACCTTCACCATCACCTTTAACCTTTAACCTTTTTAACATTTAAATGACTCTTAGTGTGGCAGCGATAGGAGAATGAATGTTATTTATCATTGAACTTTACTTCAGCTTAGTCAATGAAACGATGTGTTCCATCAGACAACTCCAGAGTCATGTTGCTTGATGGAACTTGACTGAATGAATTTAATGCTTTATCCTTCAAAACGAGAGTAAATTGTTTAATTCACCAGTTCAAGGTTGTTCACAGTTAATTCAATGATACGTCGACCTCTGTGAATCATTTTTACACAAATAGTGTTAGATGTGTCGGGTTACATTATTGCACAGGATTTAACATTTATGTAAAAATACAAATTATCATTTTTTAAATAGTGAACGAATAAAAAATTATCCGTTTACTGGCTGGAAAAAACCTTGTCTATTTATGTAGAAAGAATATTTAAAAAATAAAAGAAAAAAGCATAAAGAAATAAATGTAGAGCCAACACACAAGGTAAAAGGTCTGTAATTTTTCCAAAACTAATATGAGCTCGCCAACATGTTTAAAAAGGCTGGAGCTTTTAAAAACCAACGTCATTGTAAATGATTGTACGCTCAAGTATTTAAGCTCATCATTACCATTCATGAGTGATAAATATGTTTTAATAATTTATTAAATTCTTGAACAATAGCCGTTTAAAAATTCAAAAACCGAACGCGCTACGCCCACCGAGAGGTCGTCGAACTGTGACGTCACGTCGACGTCACGAGTAGCTGTCACTTTTATTTTAGGGCGCGTTCCAAATTAACTGACGTGTGACGTTTAGCTTAGTTGAACGCAGCTACTGTTTCTGCTTTCTCTACTATGAAGATAACACAGAAAATGCTGCTACGTTTTTTTTAGGTTTATAACAACAAATAACTTCGTGTTGCAGAAAAAAAATGTCTTTTGTCTTTCTCTCACAATTTTTACAACGTTGGTATCCCTACGTTCAACAAAGCTCATAAAATTCTATATTCTAATACATTAAAAAGTATGATCACAATACAAGATTATTAAAAATATATGTAATTATATAACTCACGCGATCAGAGCCGAGCTATAAAAATAAATAATCGTTATTGTTGTGTATTGTGACCGGTACAAAAGTAGTCAATAAACTTTACATTTAATAAGGTAAATAGTTGTGTGTATGATTGTGTTGAAAGGGTTGTTGCCTCCGGTGAGATAAAAACTCATTCTATTTTTGAATTTCCCTGTCCAGACAGTTGCATATGCGTTATTCATTTGTTTATTTCCTTATACGCATATTTTTACGTGTATTGTCCCACGTTCTAGAAAGTAAAATTGTAGGTGAGAACACCGACAGCCGCTTGACCTATTAAAACACCAATAGTATGTCTGTTTTCATAAAGATGTGCGAAAATAGAGCTTATTTTAACTTTTTTCTCGAATTATTCATCACCCGAAGTTTTCCTGACACGGTTAAAAAGATATGTAGGTTAAAAACGTTAACCTGGCCCTTAAACATTTTTAAATCCAAGATAAATTCACGTAACATGAATTTCGGCAAGTTTTTTGACACAAAATCGTTATCTAGGAGGTCGTTGACCTCTGACGTCATAGTGTGTCACCTAAACTACAGTTTCAATGTTACGTAGACCATTCGAAACCGTGATGCAATAACTTTTCGGTGAATTTTAGGTCAATGCCATTGCAACTTTGTTAGTCAATTTAGTTTTTTTTATGTTTGGTGGCTTTCTTGCTTTTAAACATATTTTAAAGTATTTGTATTTCATTAAGATTAACATTCAATCTAAGCCAATCTAATGACAAACCAATCAAACCGAGCAAAGGGGAAACAGATCCTAAAGCCAAACCTCTGTTACCCTGGTATACTGGATAATAATATACCTAAAACACATAATTAAATTGCAAATAAAATACTGGCCATTAAGATAAAAATATTTAACACAATAGACGTAAATCCCTACGTGAATTACAAATAACACAATAAAAATTGTAAAGAGAGAGGTTCGACGACCACATTGCATTGCGTCAGCTGATTTGAAGCCAAAAACTAAAATTAAACCAGCGAGGGAACTCTGTAAACATCGTTATTAAATACTTTAGTCGAAATAAAACTTTTTACAATATACCTACATGTTGTATGTAAAGTATTTTTAATGCATGGGAGTGTGTCAATGAAACAGGTGTTACGTATCGACTGATTTAATATTAAACTACGTACTATATACAATAATTTACAAACACTCATTTTATATTTAGATACCTACCTGACATTGTAAACCTTTTTTTTATATTATAAAGTGGCAAACGAGCAAGGGACCAACTGGATTCGTTGAACTAGCGAAACGACCGCTGCCCATAGACATCTGCAATTGCAGATGCGTTGCCTACTCTTAATCTATAGAGGTGGAGACGCACAGCAAGAGGACAATTCCTGTTCCTATACGTCCCCTCCCCCACACTTGCTCTTTCCATCATTTTCTTATAAGAAAAGAATAGGAAAATCGCTGCAATAAGGTTGTTCTTCGCTAAACATAGTCTCTCCTATTTTTTTCATTAAAGCCGGCTACAGACTCAAAGTTTTAACTGTAAAGTTCGTCTGCGCTGTTAAAATTGACGTGTGTAGGCAAAACTGAGAACTGTACTGTTCGAGTATGCAGTTCTACAATAAATGACGTGTATACATCAGTTTAAACTGTACAGTGAAAAAATTGAACGATTGTAGCCGGCTTAAGATTACTACGTCTTAGGAAATAGGAGATAAGTATATTTAGCGTTTTAATTTTAAACACTATGTATAATAGAAATTTTCGTCACGTCACATAGGTACATTTGAATTATGTAAAAGGTTATTTAGTGCTCGGTGCTTTACTGTACTTTACTGTACGGTACTTTACTTAATATGTACAATTAACCTATAAAATACAATTATTACGTTTAAGTTACTAAAATTTAGGTACGCACTAATTACTATCTTATTGATGACCGCCATCCGCCATTTTATATCCATATTTTAATTATTTTCACCAAGTAATACAAGTTGACACATCGCGTTTGATATAATGTTTTATAACTCAGAGAAATTAATTCATCTGAGTCTTAGAATCACTTTACACATTATACTTTTATTAATTATCGCATTACGTTATTATAAAACAACAATCATTGTAATAAAATACCTACAAAATAACACGTGAACAGTTCCGATACCCGGGTTGCTACTAAGAAAAAATATTGCCAGCCGAAAATACTCAAAGATGTATTTAAAATGCCTATAAACTTTGTCTAGAAACAACGAATTTGAATTTCGAACTCTAAAATTTTTGATTTCTAAATTCGTTCTGAAACATTTGACTATCGCCATTTAGGAATTCATAAATAAAAAAAACAATTGGCAATGTAACTTAACTTAATTGTTGTTCGATATGAAACCTTTTTGCAATTAAATAGAAATTGTGATAGAAGTTGTGCGATAGTCAAGAAACGGGTGCGCGGCAAACGTTAGTTCGGACAAGCGCGGTCGTTCACCCGTATCCTACAGGCCGTTAGATTAAAATTCAAATTCGGAACTAGAGCCTTGGATTTGGCCAGGGTTCGACGAACTTGTGACGTTTGTGGGTGTGTAACTTGGAATACGTGGATTGAGAGAGTTTATTATCAAAACAGAACATTAAAATCACGTGTAATGTTAGGACTAATATTAATAAATAAATAACTATGTATTGTTTATTGCGCGATACAGTTAAATGGGAATTATGCACTATAATTTTTCAACACATCTTTTGCTTCCAAAGTTTCGAAAGACCCTATTTTTATTAGCACAAAAATTCGATGTTAAAGTTTGTTATTTTATAAATGTCCTAAATTGATTTGTATTTTACATAAAGTAAAATATCCTTTACCATATACGGTCCGTCTGAACTTATTGAGTCCTTTGAAATATCATTCAGTATGATGTATGAAATAACTCAGGCGCAGTGCCGTCCAATGACCCCTGAGCCGCAGCAACCTTGGGTACCGCATGTTACGCAATTACCCATCGTACCGAATTCGAATCGCGGTACGCGCGTGACGTCACGCGGGTGTGATATCCCCAACGATTCAAGATCGGTACGTTCGAACGGGCCCCAGAGGGTCGGTGACCGGTGACGTCACAAACAGCTGACCGAATGCAACGGGCCGGTGTATGTCTCCATCCCGCTCTACAATCGATGGACAAGTCCGATTATGTAAGGTTGCCTTATCTATAATCTGGAGAGGCTCGACTTTTTTAATCACTCTTTATGGTATAGATTCAATCCCGTTAGTGGTCATTGTTTCAAAATAATCTTTGCGCCAAACGACAGTGTGATCTTTGTAATTGTATAATTAGCAATATTAAAAAATATACTAGGGTACCATAAGCCGAGATTGGTCTGTTCGTTTCTAAATTACATCTAGGAAGTCTCGTCTATAGGTAGCGTAATATATTGTAATTGATAATATATCATCGGCTTATCCATTGAGTTATGGGCTCGCCTTTTGTTCGTTACATGATTTAATAGCGTTTAATAATGTAACTACAAAATCGGCTACCATATAATAGCGATATATACAGTTCATGATGATTTGAAACAAATATTTGTATTTTTATTAGATAAGCTATTTATGGGGCATCCTATTATAGTTTTTTCATTAGGGTATTGTCGAAACTGTATTACTTCAATACATGTATTTATTAGCGTTTTTTTAGCTATGTGATGAGTTAAATAATTATTTTATTTAAATAATGGTATTCTGGAACATTCATAAATTGTTAAGTTGGCAACTTATTCTCGTTGCCAAACTGCTGACAATGTAATTTCGCCACTGGCAACCCGCAGTCATCAAAACAAACGCTATTGTTACGTAACCGTTTTGAAGCCATTGTTTTAAATCTTTTGAAATGGGATGGTGCCTAATTAGTTACACTTTTTAATTCATTGTTCAATCTACCCATGTTCCCATTGAAAGCTCAACTATAATTACAATTGTTTAATTCAGAATTTGAATAATTTAATTGTTTTAGAAAACGGAAACAAATTTCCGTAAATTATTACTGCAACTAAGACTTTAAGGAGGAAGATTACCAAAGACTTCGGTAATACTACGAAGGTCCAAGAAGCGACAGTATTGTGGGAGAGCATTCTTAGATATATACTCGGGTCTGTTATCTAATCTATATATATAAAAGAGTAGAGGGGTTTCTTAAAATCAGCGCACAGCCAAAACTACTGGGTCTAGAG
>QDHC01001502.1:236520-310449 GCA_013186455.1 Papilio dardanus tibullus
AAGAATTTTACGAAATTCAACCTGTAAGGGTCCGAAATGGGGGTCCAAAGTTTGTATGGAGCAACGTGATTCCTCAAAATTGCATGAAAATTGGAATGAGTGCTCTTTAGCATGAATAAGTAAGTTTGTCGTTCAAGAAATTTACAATTTTTTACCTCGGGGGCAAAAAAGGGGGGTTATAGTTCGAATCCAAAAATATTTTTCACAGCGTAGGTACGGGTCCTAGAGACTTGATATTTTGCTCATGGGTTTCTATTACTACATCAAACTTATTTTATAAAGGTTAAAATAAGATGAAAAACTTTATTTCCAACTTCTAAGCTTCAAGCGGACGAAGTCGCTGGCGACCGCTAGTATATCTATATAAAAGAAATATATTCCCATTGAAGGGCGGCGCTGGAATCAATCGAAGATAGGATGTCAAACTTATTAAAATTTTCTTTTTTTGAAAATATTAAATCTAAAGAGGTAACATCCTTACAGTATCTCTTAAAGGCCTGCAACGTATTTGTAGTATCTTTGGTTTTATTTATCGAAATATACCAAAATAAAATTGATAAAAAAGATTGAACGTTCTTGAATCTCTTTTAAACACTTAAGTTGTAAACGCCAAAAATACATATATAGGTCTACAAGGATATTATGCCACTCGGAAAACATGTGAAATAACAATGTCATCTTGACAGCGTAACATTTAAACCAAACAGGGAAAGGCAGCTGAGGGACTTTGAAAGAAGTTAGGAAATTTTTACCTATTGTTATCCCTATAACTTTGTAGACGCCCCCTGTCAATGTCAAAAAAGTGCCATAATATCCTTGTAGAACTATATTTTCACAATATTTACTTGACGCTGTTAAAGGCAATGATTTGATGCCACACGTGTCGTTGGCATTAGCTGTTTATTGCATACACTATTAAGCCCTGATTGCATCTTAATGGTCAGCTAATACGATACTTGTAGAGATAATTTATCTATTAAATATCGATTCTGTATTTTACAGTTTAAAATATTTTACAAGGGATGTTTCCACTGGCGTAACATCTATATTAAAACATATATTTATCTCAGTTATTTATGGGATAGAGATAGAGAAAGGGAAGGACGACAATGTATTTTTGTATGAGTTTTACACAATGGAAATGTACAGTTATATCTAAATTAAAATAAACAAATGAAAAACGATATAAACATCTCCCCGTCCTTATCCAATTCCCGTTCGGTCGACACACCAGGTTTTGGTACTCCACATTAATCTATCTTCCGCCGTCTCAGTCGTCACTCCCTTCTTGACCGTGTCATGTTTCGTGAAATTCATCTCTTACTAGGCCTGCCTCTAATGGTGTACCTCAAGATTCATGCTCAATGCTCTTCTTGTTACATGCCAAGCTTCTAAAATACAAAAGACGCGATAGTCTCTACGATGTTCATGTAGTCTTTCAGGCAAATATTTCGCGTGTTAGAGATATTTATGACGTAAAATGTAAGCTAGTTATTTAATAATAAAAGGAAACCAATTTGTGGCTATTTGTTCGCTTT
This sequence comes from Papilio dardanus tibullus, assembly GCA_013186455.1. Lineage (NCBI taxonomy): Eukaryota > Metazoa > Arthropoda > Insecta > Lepidoptera > Papilionidae > Papilio > Papilio dardanus. The sequence continues at coordinate 238,059 of QDHC01001502.1, forward strand.
TCAAAATTTTAACGTATTGTGTTTTGTTTTTGATAGTATTTAAATTAAAACTTTTTGGACAGGATTTTAGTTCAAGACACAAATTGCGAGATCAATGGCTGCTTGCTCAGCTACTTTATTCAAGCACACACTCAAAAGGTTTGGAAACAATTACTTAGTACCACGTGTTATCTAGCCACAACATTACAAGGAATTTCAACTCTATTTTAATAGTAATAAAGTAGATTATTAAATGATTATCTAGTTATGGTATACTGAAACACAGAGCAACTCAGCGAAATTTATAACGGTTATTCACATAAGAATGCAATTGCATATTACTTGCGCAATAATTACGAAAAGTTTACATATATTTTATGACCATCTGTTAACAATCTACAAGCTAATTAGAGTTTTATTCAACGACAATAAAATTTAAAATGCCTTGCTTGACAGTTACACACAAACGAAAAGGACGCACACATGTAAAGACAGTCATCGGCCGCGCTCCGACCTTGTCTTAAGTTCAACGACCTTAGAACCAAAATTGACGTACAAAATAATATTTTTTTAATTATTTAATAATTACACGTGTAGGTATTAAAAGCAATTATGTTATTTCGATAGTTTGCCTAACAAACACCTACAAGTTTCTGAAAGACGTAAGTACTCTTTGTACGCAAACAATAAAAAAAATGGTTATATTACAATAAAAGTAATAGATATCAAAAAGTGTTTTCGATATGATAAAACATTACTTAATAGGTACTTATTACCTTTTTACTTTTACTATAGTCCGTAATTTTTTTTTAATACATTTTAAAAAATCTTCGTGAATTTTGTTCTCCCAAAATGTGTTTATAATATATTTATATGTGTACTTATAATTATATTTTCCTTGTTACAGCTCAAATCGAGATAATACCATGCAAGGTGTGCGGAGACAAATCGTCGGGTGTGCACTACGGCGTCATCACCTGCGAAGGCTGCAAGGGTTTCTTCAGAAGGTCCCAGAGCACAGGTCGGCTTCATTAGCTATTTTTACTTTTTATACAGCCAGTATTTTTTATTCTTTAAAAAAAAATATCTCAAATTGGCGTTCTAAATTTAAAGCCAGAATGGTTTGAACTTTTTTTTTTAATCTATTAAGGCATTGGACTCTTTAAATTATTACCGTTTATCACTGTTTTTTTTTATATATTTTGAGATGACAATGTTTTTGAACACGTAAGTTAAGTCTGGTAATGCATATCTCAAAAGGTTTTATAATGCTAAAGGTTTTAAATAAGATTTGCTACGAATTACATAGTTATAATTACTATTTATTAAGTTTATTAATTCATAAAAATCGAGGTTTGTAAAATTTTAGAGACAGTTTTATCATAGCTTTTTTACATTGCATGTTACATAAAAATTATAATACTTGTTAATATTAAAAAAATCTATACGTATAAAAGAGTAGACGAAAATCTTAAAATCAACGCACAGCCAAAACTTCTTGGTCCAGAGATTTAAAATTTTGTAGAAAGCTTACTGTTTCTACGTAGGTGTGCACTAAGAAAGGATTTTGAGAAATTCACTCCCTAAGGGTCCGAAATGAGGGTCCAAAGTTCTTAAGGAGTGCTAGAAACCTGAAATGTTCCTTAGGGGTTTTTATTATTTTTCAAATTTATTTGGTAAAGGTTTCACGCGGCGAAGTCACGGGCGTCCGATAGTTAATACTATTGTTTATTTTATCCTCAATGAAAGTAATTTATCTTATTTACTAACTTGTAGGTTTCGCGTATCTTGAATCGTTTTCGACTCATATTTATTGCTTTGAAGATAATCTTCCTTCCTTATCTTAGTCCGTTACGGTATTGTGAGGTCTTACTAGTTTTATCTATAATGTTAGTTTGTTCTAACATTTCGAACAATTACTAACAAAATATAAATATTTGCATGTATTTGAAACATTTAAATATGGATGGATGGATTGTACTTATTATTTTAAATAAGCTATAGAAGTAAAGAAGTTTTAATTTGCTTAATTAAAAAAAATAACCTCAAAATAATATTTATGTTTCACTAGTAACAACCTTTTGTAAAGAGCGCAGATAGACACAAATAAAAAATAAATCGATCAAATTAATTCAATTATTCCTAATTTGTTCATTTAAATTGCTTGATTAATTAATTTACATTAGAAATATATATTTATTTGTTTATTAACACAGTGCCTTCTTTCAGTGGTGAATTATCAATGCCCTCGCAACAAGGCTTGCGTGGTCGACCGCGTGAACCGCAACCGCTGCCAATACTGCCGCTTACAGAAGTGCCTCAAGCTCGGCATGAGCCGCGATGGTATGTACACTTTTTAATTCAGTCGGGTTATAAACTACGGTTATAATTTAATAGGAAGTGAATCAGCACCATCAATTATGAGAATGATAATATTAAAGACCGTATAGGTATCTTGTAGATAGAACTATGGGCTTACACAAAGTAAATTCGCTACAAAGTGTACTTCAAAAACTTCTGTCTTCGGACTTTCGATAAGTCATATGTCACATGTGAGATATCAAACGTTCCATACATGTTTTATGTTCGCTATCGATTAGTAGAGAATGTATTTTGTGTAATCCCCTGTTTTGGTAATTTTTAATAGATATTACGGTTGAAGGAGCCTACAGTCTCTGGTAACTCTATAGGTCACTTAAGGCCTCGAACTGTATTTATTAAGTATTTCGTCAAAATTATCTAACTCCGGGTTATCTTTCTGGATGTTTGAAGGTATATCTCCGAATCGGCTTAACGCATCTCGATGAAATTTTACACAGATGTTGAACATAGTGTGGAATAACATATAGGCTTAATTAGGCGAATCAACTTTAGTTCATATTAGCTATTTTGCGCGACTGTGTCTTTGTGGAATTTAATAATATAGCCTATATTAATCGGGGGTAAAGTAGCTTTTTAATGGTGAAAGAATTTTTCAAATCGGCAGAGTAGTTCTTGAGTTATTTCAATTTATACAAAAATACAAAGTTTCTCTCTTTATAATATTAAGTATAGACAGATGTCGCACGAAAGTTTGTTATACGCTTAGTTACTTAGATTTAGTTTTATTAATTCCGAGCGGACGAAGTCGTTGGCGATAGCTAGTGCATTATAATTATGTTGATGTGAAAATCGTTCGGAAAAACTCTCCAAAATTATTATGATCGATTCCTGATCGGTTAGTGATCGATCTTTCATCGTTCAGATCGGAAACGATTGTGATATAAAATTACGTAAACACGTGGCATGAGGAAGCGAGCTCGGGGTCGCCGACACCTTATCACAACTTGATAACGCAATGTTGTTCTTATACAATCAGGTTCGCTGTGGTCCAAATGATAAACTGAACGCGAGAAATTATTACATCTACTATTGTTGTGTTTCTTAGCTTTCATAATTGGACCAACACCTTATGTTGACTGTTTTATCAATGTGGGTTATTATATTTTTCTTATAGATTCCTTTAGTCATGCAACTGTATCGAATTCTGTATTTACAATGACATTTTAAGATTTATAAATATTAGGAATAACTTTTATTGACGACATGATCAACATTTTGACACGTAGTAGTAATGTAAATAGTTCGACCCATGATGGGCTCTATTATGAGACTTGAGATTGTGTGACTTCACATATATCTTTGAATTCCTTCGCCGATATGTGCAGGTTTGTCAAGTAATAAGTTTGAACAAAGCTTAACTTTCCCTTAATTATTACATTTAATTTATAAAGATCAAGAAAATTTACAGGTTGATGATCGAATGTATAAAGTTACATATAAATTACATGATGTAGGACCTACACAGCCGTTAGTAAATACAATAGTATAACTCTTTCCTGCAGACTTCATGACCCTTCTACATAAAGCTACGCAAGTCTGCGATTCCAATCTCTAAGCGGCTTAGGCAATAGAAACTGATATCGGCGATGCGGTGAGATTACCCAAAGTACATTCGCTACAAAGCGATTCGATAGGGAACATCAAAAATGTATGAAGCTGTCAATCACAATCGCTACGTCATGTATTTGTCACGTGTGAGATATACATTTAGTTCCATACATTTTTGATGTTTCCTATCGAATGGCTTTGTAGCATTTTGGGTATGCGGCCGGTGTACGAAACTGCATCGCTTAGGTACTGTAGACTTCCGTATCCTCGTCTACAAAGAGCCTTAGCATTACGAATTTAAATTAAACTGCCCTAACATGTCTATAAATACAAGTAGACATATAAAAGGAGGAACTTCTCGCGTACATCTTACGTTGTATAACTTGTATTAACAAACGTTAATAGATAAATGTCAGATGCTATGTCCCAACATAGGCGCATCGTGGTGGGTGCGCCTATATTGTTGGGACTGGACTCGCATAGCGCGCCGCCGCCCGACCGTACGCGTTGCGCAACTCTATGTAATAATAGTGATGTTAAGATGACTCTATCGATATCGAAAATTGCAATATTATTATTGACAATTTCATGCTGGAATTTATGTTATAAAAGTAAATATAATATGTTATTTAATAGTAATTATTGTGAAGCAGCTATATTTGATTTATTGAATTATATAGAAAAAAGCATAAGTAAGGAAGAGATTGAGTATCATTTTATTATCGGTAAACCACCGGTGAAAACGCTAATCTACTATTGGTTACTGCATTATTGAAATAAGACAATTATTGTTTAGAAACATAGTGTAAAATATAAGTAATATTTAATTGCCTCGAATTGCGTTGGAAGTCATAAATAACACCTGAGACTATAGTTTTCCCTTTAAAAAAATACAATATTTTTGCCTTCAATGTAGCACCTATATTAGGTTAGTAAAGTTTTAAGCGTTGTTTGTTAATGTAACAAATTATCGACAACGAGGCTTTATTGTTGCGTGGATTATTTAAATAAAATATAGATCAATATCGATATATTATAGTTTGCATCCATCACTAGCAATTGTGCAACAGTGCAGGCGTGAAGCGTAACATAATATACGTTTTTGTTGGCAACTGACAGACACGAATGCTACATCAAGTAATTATATAACTAACTGGATTCAACCTGAAAAATGTAAGAAAAACTAACATTGTGACCCAATTTTAGAACGACTGCGGAATGCCTCGGATTCCTACACGAATATGGAGACATGTAATCGTTCTGCATCGATAATTATAACTAGAGACCGACCGAAACCGAACTTTCGGCCTCAATCTCAGTTTCGGCCGAAACCGAAACCGAAACTTTCGGTCTGTCTCCAATTATAACTTTAATATAATACCAGCATCTATTTATATTTACCCGACGCTCTTAGGTGAAGGAAAACATCGTGATGCAACCTGCACATATCGGCGAAGAAATTCAAAGATATGTGTATTCACGCAAAATAAGCGCTAGTCGTGGAGTTGCGGAAAATGGAGCCCATCTTGCGTCGAACCTTACCTTACCTTATAACTTTGTGTATTTACGTATATTACTTTTATATTCCAATATCTACGGAAAAACAACTTGTTTCTTTACAATTGGTATATTTTTGAACGTATCTGAATAATGTAACTCGATATGTACCTACTTTTTAAATATAACATCACTTACAGACGTTTCAATGTAAATTAAAATATTTATAATCATTTTGATATTTTATACCACAATGTATTTATATATTGTATTTATTTATAATAGATGTTGGTACTATATGAATAATTATTCAAGTTAGGTACTTCCTATAATATTTATGATGAAAGATTCTGTCAAAAGTTTCGACGTAACCTAAAAGTTTTCGAGGCGTAAATAATATTCCGTGTTCTGGGAGGCCCCGCTCAAGAAAACAGCCGACTCATTGTCTAGACGTTAATGTTTTTCACAAAATATCGCCTTTGTACGAAAACCCATTAACTAGGACGTTAAACTGGAGGTTACTGTTCCAAAATGCGTACAAATAATAGCCACTCGACTCGACCTCTCCTTTCAAACGATATACAAAGAAAAAGAGTTCCGCCTTAACTGGCAAATACTACGGTTCATCGAACTTTTCGTCAAAGAAAACTTTTCATAGTCAAATAGAACCGAAAATTATACGCACACAAAAACAAAACGACAGGGACAAATTAGACGCCTAAATTAGATGAATTAGTTAAGCCGAGTACAAATTCTTTAAGTAATAAAAGTTTTAATTTAGTCGCGTTACCGGCCAACGGGATCGAGCCGCGTTACGTAGTAAGGCTACACGTCACATGTACGTAGCACGTATACATGCATACGTCAGAGTTACCAGAGTTCGTTGTTCCACTAGGCAGTGTGCCAACGGCCGCCGTGTCCCGCGCGCACACACGCGCACCACGTACGTAGCACGCACACTATTGCGCCTCGCCCGTACCATGCACACATTCGCAACCCGTTACAACATCGACGCTTTTCGCATACATCATCCATTGCGCGCGTGTGAGTGAGGTATTGAGTAACAGTATGCTAGGTGTCATTGAGAGCGCAATGCATTGTGAAGATTACTTTACCGATTTTTACGTGTTGTGTTTTTTCGACGTGTGAATTTGCAGAAGCTATGGGAACGGCGAGGATAATTGATTCCCTCGTTACATCAGACACGATCTCAGCGCTATCTAGCGACGAAAAGCGTAAATAGCATTTATAGAGTTGTTTCTTAGGCCGTTTTAATATCTTTAAAAGCAAAATTACTTCAGATTATTAAAATGTATTGCATTTTTTAATTTTTAGCGGTGAAATTCGGTCGTATGTCGAAGAAACAACGTGAGAAAGTGGAGGACGAGGTGAGGTTCCACCGTGCGCAGATGCGCGCGCAGACCGACGCCGCACCCGACTCAGTGTACGACGCCCAGCAGCAGACACCCAGCTCCAGCGATCAATTCCACGGTCATTACAACGGGTATGTCATATTTTTTTAATAAAAAAAATATATTGCTTTAAAATCTTACTAGGTTTAAACATTATATTTTCTTATATGGAACTTTCAATGAGTTCTTAGAGAAGTTTTACAAAAAGTGAATAATAACAAGAACCACGGGTCCCGTAAGACATAGCATACAAGTGGAACAATGCTATCTTTTTCTCCTCGCAAAGCAAAATCTCGGCTATTTCTTTATCATTGCATTTTTCATACTTCGCTTTGGTCCCGTTATATCATCGTCAAAGCGGAGACGGTTTCTCCACCTACATGGAAGGCCCTTACCGTTGCTAGCCCGTAATTCGCCGTAGACATTCGTGTCAGCGGTGCATCAGACATCATTACGCGAACGGTATACGCGCGACAGTGAATGACGCCTAGCGGTAAATGTAAATAGCGCCACCTAGTATCGAATAGCGGTATCTCGACGATTCTTGTAACTGCCAATAGATTGCGGCGTCGGCGGCTATACTTATTGTGGTGCATTTTATTGATTTTAATCGACAGGTGTATTTGTATTCAATAATACGATGAGATTTAATTTGTATAATGCGCGCATTATCAGTAGTTTTCATCCCTTTTATGATATAGTTAAGTCTATTATATCCTGACTCTATACTCTTAGTTATTTTACACCAAAATAAGAAACGTAAATTCATGATCAACGATTTTAAAACATAAGTTAACTTCTAAAATGTATTTAAACGTAATCCTTCAAATGCATTCTAGCTGAATGACAATTGATACATTTGTTTCGAATAATAAAACTCGGGTCAGGGTCAGAAAGTTCATTCCTATAGCGTAGTTTATCATACAACCTCATACTTCCAGCTACCCTGGCTACAGTTCACCGTTGTCATCATATGGGTACAGCGGCGCGGGGCCGGCGCTCACCTCCAACATGAACATTGCGCCTCAACAACCACAACCGCAGCCCTACGACGTGTCCGCTGACTACGTCGACTCCACCACCACGTACGAGCCCAAACAGACCGGAGGATTCTTGGATACAGACTTCATTGGGGGACATGGTGAGTTTGAATTTTGAATATAGAACATCCCGTATAAGCTAACTTTGGTATTGTAAATTAGGGCTTCGTGGTAAAGTTCGTGTTAATATACCGAAAATATCTTTGTTAGTTTAAAAACTGATCTGTGTTTTGATAGTTCGAAGTTAGGGTATCTTAGGTAAAGACTTTCCTTTTAATATAAAATTCTATTACTATGTTTAATATAAACATTGTCAATAGACGAACAACAAAAAAGTTCGACAATCGTTCGACCGAGCTGCTCGACATCCACGACCACAGTCACGACTCCAACAACATCCATGCGACAGACCACAATGAACGATATGAATCGAACTCGGATACAGCAGGACTTCGATAGATACGATCAGGAACGAATCCAGTCACCCGTATCCATATCGTCAGGAGTTATCAACATAAAGCAGGAAATTAAACCAGAGACATCTATGGGTGTTGATAATCTTGTTGCGAGCTATGTAGATTCGACAACTTTTCTCCACAGTCCTACAAATATAAGACATAGTCCTATGGATATACAGAATACGGTTCTTGTCAGCGGTCAGAGTTCAGTTTCTTTGACCAGCGAGGAACTAAGTCCGGACGACCTGACGTCTAGTAGTGGACACGGACGGCTCATGGATCCGTTGAATATGAATATGTCCGGAATGGGTATGGTGAATCCGAACGCGGTGACGAACCGACGACATCCAGGGTCCAGTCATAGTGGATCGAGTGGGGACGATTTGCCTTGTAAGTGGTAGAAGTTTGGATGTCATTTGTTTTATTTTTTAGTTCGGTTGTTCGTTGATTTTGTTTAGTTTCTTTTCGTAGGCTAGTTTTTTTATTTGCTATGCTATTTTAAATGAAATATGTAATAAATTAAAATGTTTAATACAGGAATATAAACACGGAAATAAATGTAATTAATTCATTGCTACACTTCGAGTTTTTGAAAATGTACTTCGCTCTTGTTTATACTAACATAACACTGTCTATATGCCTGAAATGGAAAAAAAAAGTATTTTTTTCCAATATTAGATTAAATATAATATTAATTCCCACAACTACTAATTAACCTTAAGATCTCATTTAATAAGGAAAATTAGACTATATACCTTAGGATTTTGATAATCGTCCATACGTCTTGCCTTTGGTTGTACAACTAAAATTGGTATTGGCACAAAGGGCGTTGTGATACAACACGCGAACAGACAAGCTGAAATTACAATATACAGTCGAACCAAGCGAGCTTCCATGGGACCGAGATGTTTCTCTTGCTTATAGAGCTTTTTCTCAGAGTTTCTCGCTTATGGAGGTATCTCGTCAGGACCAGAGAATGACTCGCTTATAGATGTTTCTCGCTTATCCAGGTTTGAATGTAATTAAGTAGTTACCTATTATACCGAGAGATAGGTACAAAGTCTCGCATATTCTCAAGTCTCAGTCAAATCAATAGTTTACTCTTTCTCATCGTTGAGTCATCTTCAAATGTTTTTGAGTTTAATCTCGTTTGGAAGAAACGAAAAGAGACTATTTTTGGATAAAGTCTAAGTTGAAAAGTTCAAGTAATCTGATATTAAAGAAATACTCACGCCAGCACGTCAATAAGCAAGTCGTCAGGACCACTGCAGTCAGGGGATCTAAAGCCATATTGATTTGTTTCTATCTCTCATTAATTTATATTATTTACTGTATCCATGAATTATATAATCATCTTTGGCACTTTTACTTGTCAATGTCAAACGTAGTTTAGTTTTTTTTTATATTTTTAAGCTTAAATTTTTTGTAGGCATCTGTTACCTTTTTTTTATGTTATGCTATCTTTATTTGCAGCGATTTTTTAAATTATGTTTTATTATTTTATAATGTTTTTACTTATACGAAACACAGATGATATATTCAGTTAAAACCGTTTAAAACATCATCGAAAATAATTAGCAAAAATATAGCGTTCATACGAGTTTTATGATCGACCTTTCGGATATATCGTAAGCGGTTTTAACTGTAGGAAATATCCATTATTTAGTAGTTAAAATCCTATTCAGCTTTTACTCTTGTAACTGTATATATATTCGATAATTATATGCGTCGTGTTTGTTTACAGCTGAGGGCGACATCAGCAAGGTGCTGGTGAAGAGCCTGGCTGAGGCACACGCCAACACGAACCCAAAGCTCGAGTACATACACGAGATGTTCCGGAAACCACCAGACGTCTCCAAGTAAGATACATTTTTAAAACTGGCTGTTGCGCTCGACTTCGTCTGCGCGAATTAAAAAATATAGCCTATGTTACTCGGGGATGATGTAGCTTTCTAACGTTAAAAGAATTTTTGAAATCGACCCAGTAGTTCTAGAGTTATTTCAGTACATTCAAAAATAAAAGTTTCTCATATTAATTTAGATAACATTGAATACAAATATAATATCGGTAATTGGGAAAGTTAACCATAATAGTCATAATTAAAGGTTAGTTTTAATAGCATGTGAAGCCATAATATTAATCTAGATGTAGCTATCTATTTTTATTATTTTTCACATTTATTCTGTTTTCCGCAGGCTTTTATTCTACAATTCGATGACGTACGAGGAGATGTGGCTGGATTGCGCGGACAAGCTGACCGGCATGATACAGAACATTATAGAGTTCGCCAAACTCATTCCCGGCTTCATGAAGCTCACACAGGACGATCAGATACTCCTGCTTAAGTCCGGTAAGTAACATACATTTTTTAAAGTAATTTTAATATTTAGTTTTAAATTACGTGCGTTAGGTCAATGACTCCTAATTGATTGGATATCTTCGTATTGGATACTCAGTTCTAACATTTAATACCTCGTAGGTTAAGACCTTAAGACCTTTTTCTTGTTACGAGGGAAGACCTTAAGACCTAGAGGCGTTTGTTAACTGTAAAATCTCTGTTATAACAATTGATCAAACATCAATATTGTTGTTTCTATTTGTTAAATTATAACTTAACTGTACTCTAATTTTTATTGTTTTTTTAATGTATTCCAGGGTCGTTCGAACTGGCCATAGTTCGTCTGTCGCGGCTGATCGATGTGAACCGCGAACAAGTGCTGTACGGGGATGTCGTGCTGCCAATACGGGAGTGCGTACACGCTCGGTAAGTTACATTGATTAAACACATTATAAGTAAAGAGGAATTTGTATTTTTGTACATCTCCAAATAACTCCAAAACTACTGAGCCAATTTAAAAAAATCTTTCACCGTTAGGAAGCTATATTATCCCCGAGTAACTTACGCTATGTTTTTTTTAATTACGCGCGGACGAAGTCGCGAGCAATAGTTGAAACATACGCATATCGAAAGAGTCGCATAAACGTAGCAAAGGCATCCTTTTTTATAACGTCAAGAATTGGATTTCCGCAACCCCTATGCCGGGCTGTGCAATGGCGTAGAGAATAGGATTCTCCGGCCAAGAAGTTGTCGGAATACCCACTAAAACGTGATGTATCAAATGTATTATGGCGGGGCCACGTCCCCGTGCGGCAGCTGCTGAGGCAGTTTCCTTTGACTAAAGCAAAGATGTCCTAACTTAATTTAACTTTGTAGTGACCCTCGGGATATGGCGCTGGTTGTGGGCATCTTCGACGCGGCGAAGACAATCGCGAGACTCAAACTGACGGAAACAGAACTCGCGTTGTACCAGAGCCTCGTGCTCCTCTGGCCAGGTGAGTATTGTGTTACGAATGTCTTTTATATTAACTTTTTAAAGTAACAAGTAGCAAATTCTGTTTTAAGTAAGGACGAATTCTCGAACGAACTTAAGTTTCGCTTCGGAAATACTGGGTTAAAAGCTTCTAGAAGGAATTATGAGAAATAAAATATAAATTCTTTATTAATGTCACTATACATATTTGTTATTAAAGGAGTTCGAATAATACCTATGTAATATTAGGGCTCCATGTAGGGGTGTGACTTTTTTCATAATAGATTATTGCGTTTGTCAGAGCGACACGGCGTGCGCGGCAACCCTGAGATCCAGTGCCTGTTCAACATGTCGATGGCGGCCATGCGCCACGAGATAGAGACCAACCACGCGCCGCTGAAGGGTGACGTCACCGTGCTCGACACGCTGCTCACCAAGATACCCACCTTCAGGTCAGTAACCTAACATTGAAAGTAGATAAAAGGGGTCAGTGTTAACAAGACTTTCGCTTATACAATAATTTGTGTCGACAGAGAGCTCTCGCTGATGCACCTGGAGGCGCTTTGCCGCTTCAAGGCGGCGCACCCGCAGCACATGTTCCCGGCGCTCTACAAGGAGCTGTTCTCTCTGGACAGCGTGCTCGACTACACACACGGCTAGACGACAGGTGACAGGCTCGCGACCGGTGACAGATTGGAGACAGGCTCGCGACAGGTTCGATCTCATTTTTGCCTCCGCATGCGTCGTTCTGGCGGCAGCGGGGCGGCAGTGAGGCGAGGCCTGGTTCAGCCTATGAGACTCGACAGCTACGTTTCGTTTAGTCCCCTCCCCTTAGCTGCAAGTGAAGACATCCGCACGTCGTTTGTTAACCTATTTATAATTGTATGTATGTACTTTGAGACTGTTATAATATGATATTTACGTATAGGTACGTACGTACAATATTAATATTTAAATGTTTATTTAATTCGATTCTAGGGACGGGCGAGTGTCTTCAGCTTACATTTACATTTATGAGAACGTATCTATTAATGTGTATGGGTTCAAATGTTCGCGAGACCATGGGTAGAGTGGCGGGAGCGGAACCTGAGAGCTGGCCTGCTGTTCTCTGCAATGTGCAATACGACACGCGCTGTGTATTGCACATTGTGCAGACGGGGCGGAATATTATCGTAAAGTGTATCTAACTTTGAATGAAGAAATAATAATTATATATAAAGATATAATAATAGAAATAGAGTTTTTATTAAGAAATAAATAAAAGTTATAAAGATGTAGACAGGTTTTGAAGATCACACAACAGTTTCTTGTAAGCGAGACAGTTAATTAATAGGTCTTTTTTAATTATTTTATTAGTTATTTTAAAGAGAATTGTAACTTGTTATTTATTTCAAATGATTATTAATATTGATGTTTTTCTCCTTTCAGTGTAGAATGTCGATTATGTTGTAACTTAGGTTTACAAAATACTGCCCATTATTTTGTATTATTATTTTCTTTAGCTTGATTTAATGGATCAAAAAAGTCGAACACATTAAATAAAGCAATGGAAAACCTTTGAAAAATATATAACGTAATTTATATTATAGTAAGTGGCGTCATAAAGTTTTGATGCGCGGTTTAATGAACAAAAATACAACCAGAAGAAAACATTCCGTTGTTGGGTGCCGCGGTATCGAGTTTACACTGCTCAAACAACAATACTAAAACATATTGTTATCTCTTATTTATCAAAGAGAATGAAAGTGATGACAACATTCAGTTTGGGCGGTGTAAATTGACGGTAACCTTTGACTTAATTAATGTCGAAGCGTTTTTGTTATGAGTAGTATACCACCAGCGTTTTTCATGTGTTCATTTTTCAAATTAATGTTAATTTTTGACGCACGATTTTTATACGATATTTTTTATTGTATCGTGATTTTATTTCGATTTGTTTATATATCATCAACTTTTTATATCATAATGTTCGTGAATGATTTGTGAAATGAACGCTTATTTATGGCACTCAAAAACGGGATGGGGTTTTTTTAAAATTGTAGAGACAAAAATGCGTTTTGTATGTTTTCATAGCAGGCAATTTACAGTTTTGTATCTATATGGATTAAATTTGATCTCATTGTGTATGCACTTTTCTTCGCTTGGGTGCCATGTTTGGATTTTTTTATTTATGCCGCATAATACAAAAAGTTGATGCATAATATTTACTTTAGTATTTTAAACAGTAAAGTACATTTTTACATTTTTTTACAATTATACGTAAGTTGTTTCGCTTTTTGGTTAGTTTCTTTTTTACAATTTTTTATTATTGCTAAATATTTGTCAGTTGACGTAATTTTGACATCTAAATTGCCTGCTAGGTTTTTAGAATTATCTATAACCATCAATTTTCTAACACTTACGCTAAGTTTTGTCGAATAGCCTTTACTATAGACTGGTTTATAATAGTGTTAAAAAGTATAAATCTTAACTCGTATTTTGTAAATAGCTAATATTCTTATGTATTTTATATTAAATATCATAATAAGGTTCGATGGGTTATTTTTAATTTTACATTCTATTAAAAATAAAAACAGGTTTTCCACTTGGATTTACAGATGAAATATCTTGAAAAGTCACGTGTAAAATGTTGTTTTTTTCCTTTCTATATATTATATATTTTTTGTTAAATAAAGCAATCTGTTATTGTCTATATTTTTTGTTTTATTTTTTTTGTTCCATTATATAGCTTATTTATATTTTTTTTTCGACAGTCTCATTAAAATCACATACACATAGATTTTTTAATATCAATACCATAGTTATAAATACATATATAGTGAGAATATATAGAGTTTAACAAAATATACTGGTGGTTCAAATATTACTTTAAAAATAAACACTGTTATATAAAGATATATTTCAAATATGTTTAATTCAAATTATTAAATATGGATAGTTGATAGAGCCGTTGAAATGTTTAATCCAAATATAACTTTTACAGACACATTCGCAACTTCATAGTGATGTCACATGTTACAAAGTCGGTTCCAAACGTTACAAAGTTGGTTCCAAACGTGACAAAGTTGGTTCCAAACGTTAAAAAGTCGGTTCCAAACGTTACAAAGCTGGTTCCAAACGTTACAAAGTTAGTTCCAAACATTACAATGTTTGTTATAAATGTTATAATTTTGTTTAATAAATTATATTATAAAATTAGTCGCTTATATTTAGATGAGTTAGTTGGTACAATTATTTCGGCATACCAATGAGGAATGTCCGATTTTTCAATGAAAATTGAGACTGATTCAATTAATGCGATTCGATAAATAATCGATGTATCATTAAGCGTTAACAAGTTATTTGAATTTTCATAATAAAACGGACATTTCCCATTAATACATTATTTTAGAGCGCGGTAAAAAATTAAAGCACTAAGACTGAAACAAATCGGCTGAAACAGTTTAAGCTTTTGCCTAAACAATAAAAAAAAATAACCGTCTATGCATACATTTACGGAACACGACCTTGTCCAAATCCAAAATAAATAATATATTTATAAAAGAACGACAAATCTATATCTTCCTTAAAAATAACAATATAAATCAGACTATCGCATGTTATTGGATTTAGATACAGGATGTTCCATTTTTATGTCGAATTTATTTTAACATTTTTAAAAGAATAGAGAATATTATGAAACATTAAAACACCTGATACCTGTGTTTTTCTATACGGGATGTTACTAAAACCGAATCGTGTCCATTCTATATAAATTACGTCTTTAAAACTCGTAGACTTGGAGACTGGTGCATAACATTCGAGAATGTTACAACACGGCGTATCTCTTCATCGCAAGCGATCGTGGGGTGTTAGTGTGATAGAGATAGGAATAGGGTAAACGTTTAATTGCTGAGTAGATTTAGTAGGTATTTCTAAAACTTTTATACTATGTTTTGCTAAATTTTCACTAAAACAATATAATAGAATTGGACACTAATCGATAGGGTGTAAAGTAACGATTTGGTATAGACGCAAGACGCAAGACGCAAGAATGGGTCTGCGGGAGTATTGGGATAATATGTTTGTGTGTTTCGTGTGATTTGTACGTAGGTCATTTGTTTCCTTTGTTACTTTTATATCAGTTATTCTAAAAGAGCTTCTATTTTATACTTAAACGATGATACCAAATGTACGGGTGTGTCGAACATTGTGGAATAGAAAAATTTTGTACCTCTTGTTTTTCTATGAGATAATTATTTTATATTACAAAAAATATTGATTTGTTAAACTGAATATTAAGTATTTTTACACATTAACTAAACATATAAAATTGAAATATAAAAATAAACCTATATCTATGTAAAGAGATCAGAATATATAAATACATATTTTGTATGTACAAGTTGATTGAAAGATAACAAAAGATAAAAGAGTTTTTATGATACAGTTTTACTTTCAACTATTATAATATGTTTTTCGATCAACCTGTATATATACTTTAGCTTTGTTGATTTGTGAACTCAATACAAAACATTGTACCTTAAAGTAGATGGAGAATGGAGTTTGAGAACCAATAGAAAATAAATGTTATTGTTTTTATTATTATTCTGGAATCACTTGCAAAGGATCGTGTTTTATTTCTAGTACCTTCTACCAGTTACCTTGAACAATTACTACATCATTTTTATACAATGGTCCCTCAAAGTAAAATACAAGTTCACAAACCTACTGTCACCTCTTTCATTTAAATTTGAATAAACAGAGACATCAATATATTTTTATACAGGTGGTGATACTGGAGTCTCAAAGTAAAAGGGTGTTCTAATTAGTCGGACTATCACTAAGCAACTTGGTTACTTAAAAGTTAATAAGTAATGATATTTTATAGGAAAATATACAAAAAACTTTAAGTCTGCAGTCGCACGAACGCTTTTTAACGTCGCATTTAGTGCTTTTTTAACTACGAACACTGTAAAATCACTCTTGTTTCGTTCGTCCAGCGCTCAAAATCCAACGCTGCCATTGACATTTAAAAGCACCTCCGTGTGAACAGGTACATAGAAATGCATTAGTTCTATTTAAACGCTTTTTTAACGCGCGTTGAAAAACCGTTCGTGTGAATGCGGACTTTAAGTTTTAATTATAAACAAATTTTGTTACTGTTTTAATTTATTACCGGTAACGCCTTCTTTGTTGTTCCATATTAATTTATTGATTGGCCACTGAGCTAAGTATACTAAATATATAAATATACCGGTAGCTATAAATATCATCGGGAAATAGATAGTTCCTAGAGCTAGTTTTAAAAACGGATACGGCCAAGCTCCAGTACGGTACTGTGTTGCAAATAATCTGAAAAAAAAACACAAAAATATTTTAATTAGTACCAGTGATCGGCGACAATATCGTCAGCGTGGAACTCAAAAATATGTAAGCTTTCTATTGGTGAAAAATAATTGAAATCGGTCAAGTACCTTAAGTTATCTCAATACATAAAATACTAGCTGTTGTGCAGGACTTGGTCCGCGTGGAATTAAATAATATAGCCTATTAGCCTAATAGCCCAGTAGTTCCTGAGTTATTTCAATACATACAAAAATAAAAAAAACAAAGTTTCTGTCTTCATAATATTACAAAGAAAGATTACAAACATATCCTTCTTATAACAGAACAGGCTGTCGCCCTCGACTCCGTCTCCGTGGGAAAATAGTAAGTAGCCTATGTGTTCTCCAGACTATATTCTAAACATTAAAATTAAAATTTCATACAGATCTGAATCCGATCCGTTAAGCAGTTTAGGAGATAACTTCAAACATCCATCCATTGTAACTTTCGCGTTTATAAGTAAGAAGTTTAATACAAATTAAAATAATATTTTTGTTACTTACACAACCACATAAGACCAGTAGCATGCGAAAGAGTAAACTAAGTTAGTTTTGTGCGATACTGGTCTTGACTTTGGTAAGAAAATAAACTCCCAGATGACAATAGGTAGTATTGCTGTGTGCATTACATGATTAGATCCTTGACTCAATACTTTATCAATAAACGCCGGGAATATTAACTCTCTATCGTATAAAAATACCGGCCAGAATATAACTATTATTAACTGAAAAAAAAAACATAAAATTAAGCTATACCAGCGAAGAAATTCAAAGATGTGTTAAGTCGACCAATCCGCATTGGGCCAGCGCGATTGACTATAGCCCAGTCACCCCTTGACTCTTCAATATTCGCCCGGTGGCTCAGAGGTTTAGCTCTTGACTTATTATCTGCAGGTCTCGAGTTCAAAATCACATGTACTAATTTATTTTTCGGTTTTAGAATTTTATATGTATATATTTGCCTGATGCTCTTACGGTGAAGGAAAACATCGTGATGCAACCGGCATATATCGGCGAAGAAATTCAGAGATACGTGTGAAGTTGACCAACCCGCAATGGGCCAAGGTGGTCTATGGCTTAGTCACCCCTTAGGAGGCCCAGCTCAATATAGCTGACACACCCTTCGAAGTGGACGTATAGTGAGTTGGTGATGATGAAACTTGTAATAATCTGCAATCATGTGCTCTTCCTAATTTAATAATATCTCACTTATTGAAATCAATCAAGCCAATGGTCAGAATATCACATTGGAACAATGAACATACGAATGTTTTGTCCGAATATTTCGGCGGTGTATACCCTAGTAACTGCAGTAAGTTAAATAACATCCACACTTACAACTCCAATCGGTACCATAATACTAGCGAAGGTAATTTCTCTATAGGTTTTCAGTTGTTTTATAACTTCGTGTTCCTTTATTTCTAATAATGTTGGTAAATCACATACAATTCCTAAGCACGGATACGCTAACTGAAATACCTGGAAGAATAGATATGAAATTAAGGCCCTTCGTACACAGGTTACGCTGTGCGATTGGCCTCTAAATTTACGCTATACAAAAGTTCATATACAGATACGCGATCCTGACATAACTATTGCGTAAACCACATACAGATTTTAATCTCTGATTTATGTATCCTCGTGTACAAAAGGCCTATGTGATACAGATGAGTCGACTCACTTAATTAAGTAATTACTAAGTCGAGGGTTTGAAGTTTTCAATTAAGGAAAAAAATACAAAAAAAGTGTACGAAAAAATTAGATTAAATATTTATGCTTTATTTTATTACAAATACCTATTTATTTTCAAGTTATCAAATAAAGAAAAATGTCATTTAAAGTTGAGAATTGTTAATGTCTCGGTTGAAAAATATTTGAATAATTTATCATAAGTTTTTAGTTTTTGTGGTACTTAAGTAATTTATGTACAGCGTAACTACCTAACAAAATAAAATTTTAGTTTAAGTAATTTTTAAAGGAAGAATAAAGGTTAAAGGTTTCGACTCATGATGGCCTCCATTTTCCGCAACTCCACTACTAGCGTGTATTTTGCGTGAATACACATATCTTTGAATTTCTTCGCCGATATGTGCAGGTTGCATCACGATGTTTTACTTTACCCAAGAGCGTCGGGTAAAACGAGAATAATAATTTAAAATATCAAATGTGATGCAACTTGCACATAATATTATAGTCGAAGAAATTCAAAGATATGTGTATTCACGCAAAATACGCGCTAGTCGTGGAGTTGCGGAAAATGGAGCCCATCATGGGTCGAATCCTTTAACCTTTTAACTTAAAATATCTTCATATTAACTTTTCTATGGTAAGCAAAGATTTTTTCAATCACAAAATATTTTGCATATCCTTTGTTAGTATCAAATAAGGTTGGTAGAAATAGCATACAAGGTAAAAATTACATACGACATTCCAAATAGTGATATACGCCCATTGCAAAGCTGCAAATGTTTCTATTTGTGGATCCTTCATAATATCACCCTGGAGCGCAAAGTACATGACCACGGCATTCCCGCCGTGTAGAAACAACGATGTAGTGTACCCGAATAACCGGTAGGGGGCGTAGTTCTTTGTTAATCTAAAACACATACAAATGATTGTAATTGAGAACCTCCTCCTTTGTGGAAGTCGGTTTTTTTTACCTCATTTACTTACTTACTTACCTCATTTTAAATATTTCTTTTAATTTATCGGGTCTTTACATTTAGAAGTTATTCACCTAGATGAAACGTTTTCAATACCTGAAAATGACATACTGATTAGTAAGCTACAAGAGGGTCGGTGGCTCAGGGGTTTAGCTCTTGTCTTGTAAACTGCAGGTCCCGAGTTCGAATCCCGCGATGTACCAATGTGTTTTTCGATTTTCATATGTACATATTTACACCGCTTTTAGGTGATGGAAAACATCGTGATGTCTGCACATATCGGCGAAGAAATTCAAAGATATGTGTATTCAAGTAAAATATGCGCTAGTCGTGGAGTTGCGGAAAATGGAGCCCATCATGGGTCGAAACCTTTAACCTTTTTAGTAAGCATCATATCTCTGTGACCAATCCATCCATCCATAATCACTTTCGCATCCTTATCCTTATCCTTATCCTTACATAGTATAAAACAATAACGCTTTTTTATATTTGTCCCTATATATGATTGAATCTTTAAAACTACACAACGGATTTGGATGAGGATTTTTTTAATAGATAGAGTGATTCATAATAAAGGTTTATGTATATAACTAGCGACCCGCCCCGGCTTCGCACGGGTTCAATTATTGTTAGTATGGCTGTTTATACAATGTTCACAGTTTTTCTGTAGTGTATTTAGTATCAGTAAGCACCCGTGCGAAGCCGAAGCGGGTCGCTAGTTTGTAATATTAGTACTAATATTATAAAACCTTATAAGTAAGATATAGGTGTTGATATAAAATGTCGTTCATGTAAATATAGCTGGTAGAACTGGTTTGTTGAATTTTGGATAGTAACCGGTACTGCACGTTTTTGTTTTTTTTTAAATTATACAGAAACTGTAATGTTCACTTTCAAAAACTACAATTTATTTTAATTAGTTTAATGTAAAAATTATGTTATTATATGTTTTATTTTATGTAAAATGTTCATAATAAATTATTTTCTAAATGAATTATGTAACTGCTTTTGTCAACCCTACCGAACATTGTCACGTGACGTCATTTTAATTAATTTTCTTTAATTTATTGAGAACAGCACCATCTTGGACAAGGGGTGCCGATTTCTCCTCACGATATTTTGACACTTGCCGAAGCAATTGCAGTAAAATTAGAACGCTTATTTTTTTTGTAAGGGATGAGGTATCTTTATATAGTATAATATTATCTGTGGTATACCTAGTATTTATAAAATGTGAAAAATTAACTTGGTTTATTACCACAAATTATGATTTAAAATGTTATTTATACCGAGCTAAATAAGATCCAGGAAACCAATTTAATGATCTACCATTAAGTTTAAAAGGTTTTCGAAAGTATGTTTACTTCGGATCGCGCGTACATTGCACTACAATACAATACAATACAATCAAGGGCACAAAATGTACTCTAATCTTCTCCCGTTACACAAAATTATACAACACTTCACTCTCTTCGGATTGTTATTTATTTTTATACTAGCTGTTGTTCGCGACTTCGTCCACTTGGAATTAAAAAATATAGCCTATTTTACTAGGGGATTATGTAGCTTGTTAATGGTGAAAGAATTTTTAAAATCGGTCCAGAAGTTTTGGAGTTTATTCGTAACATAGAAAAACATATTTCCTCCTTATAAAATGTAGAATAGGTAGTTACCTATAACAGTTGTGTAACCGCAAATTTCCACTACAAAAAAATGTTATTGTTATTGTTATGATTCACTATAAAAACAATTACGTTTTTTTATTTACTTAGATGGCTTCGTCGCTAGACGCGACCATATCTCTATACAGAAAAATAAATGAAAGAACATGTTGCTAGAAGTAAGTTAATTTAAGTAACAACAAGGTGCGTCGCCTACAAACTTCTTGGGTTTGACGAAGGAAAAAAAATAAAAAAGTGTAAATAAAAATCTATACTTAAATAGCTTTAACCTCTATGACTAATGTCGACCATCTTAAAACTACGTATTATGTTTTTGTTCTAGAAACCTAGCGTGAAATTAATCTATTGAATTATGGTAAAAAGGAAAAAAAAAATGCTTTACTTTGAACATGTCCGGACTAACTGATTAGTATGTTTTCATATACCGCAGTGACATAGAGTACATTTTTTATTACGTACATGCAATTTTATTATCAGTCTAGACAAGTGAATTACGTTTATTACAAAACTAGCTGTTGCTCGCGACATCGTACGCGTAAAATTAAAAAAAATATAGCCTATGTTACTCGAGGATAACGTAGCTTTCTAATGGTGAAAGAATTTTTGAAATCGGCCCAGTAGTTTTTGAGTTATTTCAGTATATATAAAAATACAAAGTTTTCCTCTTTATAATATTAGTATAGATGACTTAATCGCACTTATTTGGGAAGTAAAAAAAATATTCTATCATTAAGAGTTAATTAAAAAGGAAATAAAAACGACTCACATACGTTCACCCTGGAATCCAACTACACGTACAACTGAGGTTGTATTCTAAAGCCTTAACTAGTTATAAATATTTAGCTTGTAGGAAGTATTACGTGTCCAATTTACTTTGACACCTCGGTAGACTGAACATAAGCCGCGACAAGGTTCATCTTAAACCGGAATACACAATTTACAATTTAAAAATACTTAATATAAATTTTTCCATATATTTGTAATGGTTCCTAACAAAATGGAATAAAAAAATTATTCGTTGCCAATATATTATTTTCTTTATATTATATATATATTAATATATTAGCTTTATATTATTGTAATTGCGAAAATAAATTCGAAAAAATTGTCTGTCGCGTTTATACGCCAAATCAAATAAACCTATTAAAGGTACACAGTTAGTTTAGAGCCCGAAAAAGGACACGGCCTACTATTTATTTTGAGAAATGGGTTGAATCGAGGGGGGGTGTAAAAAGTTCCGCAATCACGAAGGTCCGGGCAACTGTGGGATTACGCAAAGTATCTTCCAATTAGCGATATAGCTGATGGAATCGACAAAAGTGTATGAAACTGACAGTGGCATTCGATGAGTCAAGGGGCATTTCACGTGCGAGATATCGAACGTCATTGTCAGTTCCATACATTTTTGATGGAAAAATACTTTGGGTAACACCCCGGCTATTGTAAATATCTTTAAAGACATTCCTGATTGAAATAAGTGTACTTCCAATTTTATTTCGGATTTTTTTTTATATTTTTATAGAAACAATGTTAACTGTTTAAACTGGCTTATAGCTTTGAAATCACAGAATTAAGACTTCAAGACATTTATTCTAACTGCAGTGATATTTGTACAAATATTATTGTCTCTTACTTATCAAAGAATATGAGCGAGATAGAAGAGGCACGAGTCGAAAATATTACTTCATACCAATTAACACAGTAATACTAATTTTAACAAATTGTTAGTTTCTTGCGTACCTGTGTTAGCCGCTTTATACATAAGGCAAGGCATAGATTTTATTTTGTAAGCGATTTCGTAGATTTGCCTTATCCTTGCCTCTTGCGAGGAGCCTTACTAACCAGAAAAACAAAATTGCATGCGTAAATTAGTTGAATTTTCGATGTATATGAATAATTATAGTGTTATGTCAACCATATCAGTTATAAAACTATTTGGATACACTGCCGAACACCGGTTCGTCGAGTTTCTAGTCGACCTTGACTTAGACAACCTTCAGCTTATTTTTGAGTTAATTAATTCTAACTGTTATTATGTAATACAGCCTAAGATTTGGAAGGTGAGAACTTGTCGTGCCGACTGTACAAAGAGTAGGATCGGAGCAGAGACATCTGTCTCGCTTCATGTCTTATTAGAGTGACGCGATGACCCTAAGTGGGCCTTGGCCTCCGACAACAAAACTTTCCGTTTTTCGCTGAGAAAGAGAGATGATGGTAAAACACGTTGTAAGTTGATTTAGTCAAGGTCGAGAGTGAAATGATCATCACTAACCCAACGGCTTCATTAGACCGAGTTTTCGCAAAGTTTGGCGATTTTACTTCGGCGTAAGGCCATTTTTTGCGTGACATCGGTCTAATGAAGCCATAGGGTTAGACATAAGTCTTGTTTGCACCAGGATAGTATTTTACTCGAGTAGCAAGTAGCATTTATCCGAACAAAGGATTTAGTAAACCTACGCGCTAGAGTAGTAATTTAGTGAACGGTATTTACTAAACGTGTCCGAACAGCAACATTTTAGTATAGTAAATTAGTATATCCTTAGTTCGGATACTTGCTACTCGACTAAAATACTAGCCTAGTGCGAACAAGGCTTTAGACTCGTTTATCCGGTCATCAACTTGATAGTTTAGTGAATTTAATATGAAATACTAAGGTACTGTCAAGTAGTGAAGGTAGTAAGCTAAAAATGAGAAGTGTTTAGTAAACTACTCTGAATTCCTAGTACTATAAATTATATCAGGCAATCGCGTTATGATCACTCTCTAAGATAGGATTAAAGAAACCTTTGGTCATTCAATAATTATATTAAGTATTTAAGGAAAATGTTTACTTGATACTGGCCATCAAGAACGCGTACACCAAGTTATAAAAAAGGATGAAAAGAAAAGAATGAGATTCGTCAGAGAAAAAATGTCACCAACGAACAAAGAACAATTTTGTAATAATATAATTAAATGTTAATTTGTACATAATATGAATATGAACAACAAATAAAGAAGTCTACAGATGATACTAGTTTACTTTCAAACAACCTTTCTATTGCATTTTCTTTGAAATCTACTTAGCACTGCGTTAAGTATACTTTGGTAAAGTTATTCATTAACGATATAACATTGTTGTCGTATTTATGTTGAATAATAACTAGAAAAACTATACATTAGCTCTACAGAAAATAGCTAATGTTATTCTGAATTAAATTTTTCGGTCTGGCGGTTTCAAACCTAACTAATCCTAAAAGAAGTAAAGTATGGAGCTTTAGATAAAAAAAAAAACTTAAAATAAAGTATAATCTTCTAGGGAAAAGGTCAATTTGAAGATTAAGAATCTTAAGTTTTGTCAAACAATTTTTGGTAATACTAAAAAAACTCTAAAAAGGTTAAAGGTTTCGACCCATGATGGGCTCCATTTTCCGCAACTCCACGACTAGCGCGTATTTTGCGTGAATACACATATCTTTGAATTTCTTCGCCGATACGTGTAGGTTGCATCACGATGTTTTCCTTCACCTAAGAGCGTCGGGTAAATATGTACATATGAAAATCGAAAATCGAAAAACACATTGGTACATCGCGGGATTCGAACTCGGGAAAAAACTCTAATAATAACTTAGGTTTAATAATCAATTTTGATTAACTACATTCTGAAATAAACATTTCAACTTAAAACATTTCATATTGATTATTGTCTATATGCATTTAACAATCATTCTATTATCGACTATTTCCTACATTGCACAAATGTTTTTGAAATAATCTGTCTCTACCGGTATTTCTCAATCGATTCTTAGGATAACGAATACTACGAGTACTTCAAAGTTTTGTAACACAAAACATTGTAATCCCAATACAGATGGAAAATATCGGTAAGCATAAAGCAAAATTATTCCTCTAGAAGGCTCTATTTACGGCAATCTAGAGGTCAACGAAGAGATAGTCGTCTAACTATATTTTTTAATTGTACGCGGACAAAGTCGCAAACAACAGCTAGTTATGCTACTGCTTGTATTTTGTTCTCTCGAATTAATAATTATCACTTTTTTTGTGAAAAAAAAAGTTACCATTGAAGATTATTATAGACGTCTTTACAAAAAAAGTCTTAAGCGCCTAACGTTTATAAATAGTTAAATTGAATTATTTTACCATTGATAACATAAAAGTTAAAGGCGTACAAATGATAATCATAATTTATGAGCAGCCACCAGCCTCCGTGCAGTACTAAATATGTTAATTGGCTTAAGAAAGTAACTCACTTAACCTGAAAAACGCTCATAATAAAACATAATAATAGCAAATAATGTACATCGATGTTTTAATTAATTTTGAAGTGTAATCTAAACCTTATTCATTAGGTTCAAAGTCCAAAGGGATACTCTATTTTACTTAATTCATATTGAATCAATATGCACTCTAAGTTAATTCGTATCTCTTTGTTATAAGGTTTTAATTTGAATGTATGATAAAGAGCCGGTTCATGCGAAATCAGTTTGTACGCAGCTAGTGTTTTACCGTTAGTGGATTGCAGTGGTCGGGTCAGTGGTTACAAAAAGTGTTGACATAAATTATTCTTTAAAAATAAATAAAAGAAGGTAAATATATACTTTTTATTAATATAAAATCGTTAAATACTATTAGCAAAGTTTTTTTTAATATAGAGATACCAAAATAATATTTATGTCTTTACGCTTAGAATTTTTTAAATACTAGCGGTCGCCCGCGACTTCGTCCGCGTGGGAAATTTATAAAATAAATTTGAAGTAAAATATAAAAAAAAAGTTAAATGTAAAATAATTTCTCAGTGCCCTTCTACGTAGTAACAGGAACCCCTATACAAAATTAAAAGTCTCTAAGATTCATATCTACGCTGTTAAAAATATTTCTAGATACGAATTTTGGAGTAGGGACTGTATATTTTTATTTTTTAAATACTTTTCTAAGATAGTTATGAAAAAAAAATTGAAAGTAAAATCATTAAAAAGCAATACGTAGTCGTAGATAATAATTATAAGACCGGTTTTAATAATTATCTTATCATATTTATACTTTGTTGTTATAACCTTCACATAATTTCTGTTGTTATTTATGATTGTTACAGTCGTTTGTTACCTAAAATTGTTATTAACACTAATAACAATTTATTATTATTAACTTTATTAAATAGTCAGATACTGTGTTTACATTGTTTTAAAATGTTTACTTATGAATTTTCAATGTCAAATCACTTGTATTACAAAATGGGAGCAAATGACACGCACTACATTTCAAATGCAAAAATAATTATGAAAAAACAACCAGGAGCCGAGATATCAGTGAACAAAAAAAACCATATAAACATATCTCCTCCTTTGGAAGTCGGTTAAAAATATTCTTATCTCCTTTTTAATGATATTGCGAACATATATATAAGACTATTTGTTAAATAAAAAAAACAGTAGTTGCTCTAAAAATAGAAAAACGACTTTTATGTTTATTTATTCCTATTTTCATAAAATATTTCTATCTTTCTAATAACTTTAATTTATTTAATAAAATTGTCATTATCACATTGACAATTATATTTCTTTAAATTAATAAAACTCTTTGCTAAATTAAAAAAAATAACAAAAAAAGTACTTTTCGTTACATATATTTATACTATCAATTATGTTTCCTTGTAAAGATTTGATTTAATCTTGAAATTATACGTCTATATGAGTATTTTTCTCAGTAAACCGGAAGTGCAATTTGAATAATAATTGTTGATAATAAAGTTTAATAACTGACTTACTAATTGTAGTTTATTGGTAACTTAAGTATTCACTTAGAGACCAATTATTATTACAAAGAGAGAAACTTTGTATTTTTATGTTTTGTATTTTTTTATGTATTGAAATAACTCAAGAACTACTGGGCCGATTTCAAAAATTCTTTCACCATTAGAAAGCTACATTATTCTCGAGTAACATAGGCTACATTTAATTCCACGCGGACGAAGACGCGCACAAAAGCAAGTAATATAATAAAAACCTATATATTTATATATTTATATTTTATATATTTATATTTATATTTATTTATATTTATATATAATAAAAATGTATACTTAGAATGTATTTAGGTTGAACAGCAACATTCAAACAAGTTGCTAATAAAAATGTTTTGCATCTATTAAGACAGGTTTTTATAACATGAATTGTACTTAATTAAGCAACAATTGCGTAATTAAGTACAATTTATTATTTTTTCATATAATTAATATTTTGACGTAGGTAAGTATTATTACCTGTTTTCAAATAGTTACAAGCGCGCCCAGAGTCATTAAATACTCAATTTATTGAGTTTTTAAGGACTTCGGGTGCGATAGTCAGATGGTAGAAGAATGGAAAGGTAGAAGATAGAAGATTTTAACCTTTTTATTTGATTAATTTTTCAGGAATCATGCAGGATTACATTTACTATAGGATGTTTGGATACACTGTGACTATAATAATGCACGTATCAAATATTTATTTTATGACGAAGGGAATAAGAAAGGAATATTTGGATGATCCCGTGCTGAAAGCTTTCGGTAGTTTACAAGCTCGGTACTTTACATGTTGGACATTTGTAAGTATTAATTCTCTCTTTACCAGCAAGAAACAAAAACGTAGCAACAAAATATTTTTTAAAGTGCGAACTGTTTTTCAAGATTAATTTATAAGGTAGTTAATTAATTAAGTAATTAACTAGAAACAGAAGTGTCTTATAACCTTTAATTACATCCGTCTAGTTACGGTTTCTACGTTTTAACGCAGATAAAACATTGGCAAGGTTTGATGTTCTTAAGACCAATGAGATCTCTACAATGAGCATGCTTCATAAAATTCATTTAGTTCGACCTATGATGGACTCCATTTTCCGCTACACTACGACTAGCGCGTATTTTGCGTGACTTCACACATATTTTTGAATTTCTTCCCCAAAAATATAATACTATACTAATATTAACCCATTTGGCTTTTATTTTTCAGTTTCTACAAATCGTCTACGCGGTAATAGGACTTATCTGTGACTTTCAAACGTTACGAAACAGGAAAAATAAAAATTATAAACTACCGAAACATTTAAGAGGCCTAAGAGATACATTATTCGCTGCGATTATTTGGCCGTCGACTTTCGTAAGTACAATAAAAATAAATACTAAAAGAATATCAGCAAGTGAATTTAAACAATTTTCGCTTTATTCTGAAACGATAATCAGCGTTATTACTGTTGTACTTTCTACGTTTGGTATATTATAAAATATATTTATAAAATTTATTTCAAAATACAGAACATCCTTATTCCTGGTGCTTCTTATGAAACGTAATTTGGTCCGATGAGATCCCTGGTCTATTTTATTTAGTTCCGAGTGTCCTGCAGTATCATATAATCGACGACTTATTGGACCTCGTTTATCGAAGTAGGCCTACTACCTACCTACTAATTTATTCGGAATAAGAGGGTTTGTATTTTGTCTAGGCAACTTTTAGAGAGTCGGCATTCACGATTACTCGGTTACATTTGTAACACATGAAAAATAGACTGCATCGAATCACTTATCGAATAATTATTTCTTTTCAGCTCGTGTTCACAGTATTTTGGTCCTTATTCCTTTACAATAGGGATCTAATTCTTCCGGTCAACATCGACAAAGTTTTAACCCCGATATCAAACCATGTGATACACACAGCGATAGTACCGGTGGTGCTATGGGAAGCTTTATTCCGGCCAAGGATCGAACCCAAATCACATAAAAGATATGTAGCTCATTGTGTGTTTCATCTGTTCGTGTATTTACTTGTGTGAGTATCTCTTATGTGTTTAAATTAGAAGAACAACTGGGGGGTTACCCAAAGTACTTTCGCTACCAAGCGAATCTATAGCGAACGTTAAAAATGTTTGAAACTGACATAGCCGTTCGACATCTCACACGTCATAATTGATCGATCGATTTTATCGAATGTAAAGTCAGTTTCATACATTTTTGTCGATTCCATCAGCGATATCGCCAATCGAAAAGTACTTTGGGTAGCCCTCCTGGCCTACTTTCTTTTATCTAACACAATAGCAATAGTTTCTTAGGAAGAACGGTATGGCGATAAGAAAGGGACAGAACTCTTAATTGGTAACTGTAACACGAAGACGGTATTTCAAACCTTACTACTGTTCTGTTTTTGAAAAAAAAAATACAAAGAGTTTATTCATCAAAACCTCTTTGGTGTTTTTTTTACGAAGGACATCAGTTCAACCTTAAGCAGGCTGCAGACGTTCAGTTTTTTAACTGTAGTTAAAACTAACGTTCACAAGTCAATTAGAACTGCGTAGTCGAAGTGTACAGTTCTGAATTTTCTCTACACGCATCCGTTTTAAAACGCAGTCGAACTGTACGGTTAAAACTGAGCATCTGTAGTCGGATTTAATTGTCATTGTCACCTTTCTGAGAGAAGATACAAATATATATTATTATGGATATGTTTGTGATCTAATTTTATTTCTGTTTTCAGAATAACGTATACATATATAGAACGAGGTTCGTGGATCTATCCTGTATTAACAAATTCCTTTGGGACAATCTACTTTCCGATTATACTTGCGGTTATGTTGTTTATTAAAGTCACCTCATACTTCATGCAATGGAGAATAAATTCTATAATACATGGAAAGTATTTAAATAAGAAACCGCTTTGATACTGCTAATACTCAATTTAAATTTGGAATTTAAGAAATAAAGGATTATGTACATATAATCCTTTTATAATTTTCCAATAATATTGTATACTAGCTGTTGTGCGCGACTTCGTCTGCGTGGAATTAAATAATATAGTTTATGTTACTCGGGGATAATGTAGCTTTCTATTGGTGAAAGAATTTTTGAAATCGGCCGAGTATTTCTTGAGTTATTTCAATACAAACTTTTTCTCTTTATAATATTAGTATAGATTAAGAAAGAGGAGTGTAATGATATTTAAACAGGGTAATGGTTATAAATTTAGTAAGGAAATGGTGAAAGAAAGCATCGTGATGTCTGCACATATCGGCGAAGAAATGATATGTGTGAAGTCACGTAAAATACGAGAAGTCGTGGAGTTGCGGAAAATGGAGCCCATCATGGATCGAACTTACTTACTTATAAGTTTAGTAGTATAATCATGACTGAAAAACATGACATATTTGATGGTTAGAAATATCGACAGTATCTGTATGTAAAAAAAACAATCTATGTTATTATGGTGATATTGAAACTTACTTATTTTTAATTGTGTTTGTCTGTTGTTATAAATTGATCATAGAAATTTAATTTATAATAAAAATATTAACCAATACTTATTTTGTTTTATTTTACTTTATACTAAAAATGTAGGAAATATGATTGTATGGAAGGAACTCTTACCAAATACTAGTATGAACAAATTCAAATTTTCAAGGTCATCACAACCTTGAAGAGAAATGACAGGTGACTGACCAACGGCCATTAACGTTCGAACAGATTTAACTTTCGAAAAAAGAATCTCGCCGTATCGACCAAAATATATAGACCCATAAACCAGCCTACAGTGTTTTCCATTCAGTTAAGCATCGTGTATTTATCTCTCTGAGTTATGACTCATTTTATGCTGGACACTTTCTTCGGCTATCAAAGATAATTTTAAAGTGTTGTGATCTTACTATAGACTGTATAGTAATGTGACAAGGGTTAAATTTGTTTGGCTTATTGATTCATGTTCGCCAATGTATGTTTGTTTGTTTATACTCGCTTCATAGAGTGATCAGACTAATGCCGTGTTCCACTTTTCACGGTCAAGAAGTTGGTGTTGCCAGTGTATACAGAATTTTAAATATTCAAGGGAGTTTCTACATTACTGCAGTGATGTTATTTTAAAAAAATATTCCAACAAGTAAATTTATTAAAACTTTTGTGAGACATTATACAACTGAATAACATTATGAAGGACTCCCGACTGGTCTGAAACTAGTCGGTACCTACACCGAAACAACGTGAGTTAAGTTGTGTTTAATTAATTATTCCAACAAGGTTTGTTATTAAAAGGAAGAGTAGAAGAAAGATATGGAAAAATAGTTGTATTACATAGTAAAGACACTATATATTAAAGTGTAATGTAAAAAAAGGTAATGATGGAATAAAAAACAAAATTAAACCAAACTTTACAGTAGGGACACAAATATGACGATAAAGAGTTTTAAAAAATAATATTTTACATTAGTTGATTTTTAATATTTTTACAGCTGTGTTAAAAAGCAACGAATTAGTTTTACAACAGAAATATTCCCTGCAAATTAAAGATACAAACCTTTGTTATAAAGGCAGGAACGAAAACGCATGCAAATTAAACATTCAACAACAGAATTTCTATTTGCTGTTTAAGGAAACGTAAGAAAACAATACAAAAATATTTCCGATTAAAAGCTGACAACACTAAAATTACCGGCACATTTACCCGCTAACTGCAATCACGGTCGGCCGTACCATAGTCAATAGAAGAAAATAACCCAACTATGGCGGTCACTTACACCGTTTCCCGCGTTCTAAGACGAGCGTCAACGTTCCTTTTTCAAAAAAGGTACGAATCGACAATGGCAAATCTGACAAAGGACGAAATTTTAATATTACTGCGACCACCTTTTACGAATTGGAGCGATATAACGAGGGAAGCGGAGAAAGTTGTCGGATATCCAACTTCTTTTATGAATTTAAGATGTTTATTGAGCGACGAGTTTGCGAATTTGGCGCTTTATTTACGGAAGTTGGTGAGTAATTTTTGAATAATTTATTTATTTTGAATAATTTTATCAGTTTTGTCTGTATGTTTTAATCGTGAAATATTAGAAATCCTAACATTAACAAACAGTATTGGAAAAAACATGAAAAAAGATATGAATTATGTATCAATTTTGAATCCATAGAATATTTGCGGTACAGAATGTAATTATTACCAATTTAGAGAATTCTATAGTCGACGATTCACATCTATCATTACATATAAATATTAGTTTAGAAATACAATACATAATTAAAATTTAGAAATTGGTAGATAGATTTTTAAAAACTGTTGTAAAAACATAATTTAACAAAAAAGATTCACATTCAAAGTCATATAAAATTAAGCCGAAATATATATTCAATTACAGGTTTTTTTTTAAATTTTATGTTAAAGTGTGCGAAAGTATCACTTTCACGGCGAATAGCAAATTAACTGTGACACAGATAGTTAATGGAAATGGAAAAGCTATAGCAATAGACTGTAACAAATTATAGTTTTCAAGATTTGATAAAGAACTATCATTTTACTTATTTACATTAGTCTTTTATCTACGACTCTCTTCATAACAATGAATTTCAAATTATCGAAAGAGTCCCGTTACATCCGCATAAAAAATCTTTCATTTGATAAAAAAATTGTTTCCACAGAATTTTGCAGCCAGCATTCTGGCTATCAAATATCTTTTTTTCTTCTTTAGTACGTATTCAATACGTAGTGATAATAATCATACCTTATATTATTTTCAGGTTGGCAGTAATCATTTGGTAATGCAAACTGCGAAGAACGTCTTATATGGTGATTCTAAAAATTTGCAACCTTGGGGCCTCATTATACTACTACTATCGAAATCGGTAAAGACAAATGTACCAACACAAGCTAAACTCATAGACGAACAACAAAGAGCTTTAGCAGAACTAATAGAGTTAATGAGAACAGGCCATTTGATTCATCGTGGTATTGTAAACGTGCCGTTTGCGAAACGATCCAAGAGTACTGAATCTGCTATTTTCGGGAATAAAATCGCTATACTTCTTGGTGATTATCTCCTAGTAACAGCAAATACAATGCTAGCTGGTCTTAAAAACGCTGACGTACTGTATATAGTGTCATCAGGCTTGAAAGATTTGTCCGAAGGAGAATTCTTCGGCGATAGAGATGAACAAAATATGCCGTTACCTGGTAAGCCGAGACGTGCAACCGATGATATTATCACTTTTGATACAACTTCTATAGCAGTTGATGATGTGCTTGGAAAGCCAAGAAAGGAATGGACTGCCAGAACTGTTTTTAATGGAGTCAGTTTGCTTGGAAGAGCTTGTCAGTCGGCAATGCTTCTAGCTAAACAAAATAGGGAAACTCAGAATAACGCTTATTACTTTGGTTGTCATGTGGGTTTAGCTTGGCAAGCTGCTACAGAATTACAAAGTCTTACTTCAGATAGTAAAGACAGATTTTGCTTAGCTAGTGCTCCCGTACTATTCGCTTTGGAAGGTAATCCAGATTTGTATAAGATAATAGATCAAGCGAAAAACGATGTAAAGGATGTAGATTATGAAGATTTGAAATTTAATATATTGAAAACGGATGCTGTTGATAAAACTAAAATGTTATACGAAGATCATGCGGCAAAAGCAACTTCTTATATCGAAAGTATTGGACATAATGAATCTGTACAAATGATAAAAAAGTTAATAAATACATTCTAAAGTAATGGATTATATTTACTTAATAAATGGGAATTTGATAATTCCTTATCTACGTTTAAAATGATAGATTCAAATTGTCACAAACATATTTTGTATAACGGGACAATTGTGTTCTATTTTGATCTTAATTGATTGATTTGATAATGGATAAAACAGGATGCGTTAAATGTAAATAAAGTCCTAACTATTAATTTTAGTAAATACTACAATACATTACGATTTAGTATAATCGTAAATTTTTTTCGAGACTAGTTTAAATTAAACATTCCAATGGAGTTGGTATTATTTGTAATCAATTACGAATACGCTTGATAGACTGTTGTATGTTTCAGTTAAATAATACATTAAAATAATTTCAAAATAGATGTTTTATTTCATAATATTTTATCTTGTAATGTTTGTTGAACTCAACAGTATTTTTTTGTAAGAAGAGTAGCTGCAGATACAACGAAAAATCTAACCATAATGTTGTTTCATTGGTGGCGTGTATTTTCATAATAGGGGAATCGTATTTCCCTAACTTCTAATATGAAATTCAATCCTTCAAATGTAGTAGATTTGCATGTAATGCTATTACGTGCCGACGTCTGAAAGCGTTAATTGAACAAGGTGACAAGAACCTTATACGAAAGTGTATTTGAACTACATATTTCATGTTGAAATACCCATACATTATTAGAAGAACACTGAACAAAACAATCCGTAGTTAAAGGTAAAATTGACCCAAGCAATGCAGAAAGACGCAATTCTATTATGTAACTTTTTTCGCCGGATGGCTCGTTTTAGCAATGGAAGCAGTCGTTTTAAAATTCAATGAAGATCCTTCAGGACAAGCTTGATCTTGAATAACAAATATAGTAATATTTTACTACCAAAATTTAACATTTTTTTAAAAGAAAAACTGTTACAGGTACTGCCTAAGGTAACCATAAGACGACGAAGTAAAACTTTTGCTAAGTAAGAAATAAAAATATAATATTTAAGATAGCGCCATCTAGTTTTAAGTAACTACACTGACTATTGAAAGTTTAGAGCAGTTTATAGTATGAACAGTTAATACAATGTACGAACTAACAAAAAAAAAGGAAAATATGCTAATTCCTCTTTATTAGTAAAATCTCAGTTATTACTTCAGGCAGAACTACTTAAGGTCTTAAGGTCTATAAGGTTTCACTAAATTCATCCATCTCTTTCTAGCTCTAATGGTTCGGCTCCATTAGACCGAGTTCGCGATAAAAGCGGACTTAAGCCGGAACAAAATCTCCGTTTTTGTCGGAACTTGATCTTATGAAGCCCAGGCATAACGGTGTACCTATTCACATTTATACTTTAGTCTCGTCTTGTCATATGCCAGACTTCCGTCCTCATCTTAAAATAAATAGGTATTTAAACACTAAAATACTAAATGTTCAGCCAAACCTGGATAAGCGGGAAATCTCCATAAGCGAGAGTCATTCTCTGGTCCCGACTAGCTACCTCCAGAAGTGAGAAACTTCCTTCCTATCCTTTTCTTATGAGGAAATGATGGGAAAGGGAAGTGGATATGGCAGGTAGGGGACGTATAGGAAGAGGAATTATCCTCTTGCTGTGCGTCTCCTCCTCCGTAGATTAAGGGTAGGCAATGCATCTGCAATTACAAATGTCTACGAGCAGCGGTCGCTTCACTATTTCAGCAAATCCAGATGACCATCCGCTCGTTTTTCACTTTATAATATAAAAAAACTCGGATTAGAGAGAAACCTCTATAAGCGGGACATATATCGCGGTCCCTTGGACTCTCAGTTATCCAGGTTCGACTGTATTCAGTCAGTTATATATACATTATTATTATATTCAGGTATATATATATAATCCTACGTAATACTCGTATTTACAAATGTGCGTCTTTCGAGTCCTTCGTCAGATGTTTTGGATACACATATTATATTATACAAGATCTATATCGCATAATAATCTATGTTACCTGGTAATAAAGAATATTTAATTAATCATATTAGTTATTAATTAGTTAAAATATTGTATTATCTCAACAAGAATCTACGAATAACGGTAATAATCATTTGTTTACAATGCTAATCATTTTTAAACGGGATATTTTTACTATTCGACCTTGTGTTTTGTGGGACGGATGATAATCATTGTGAAATATTATAAATGTAGGGGCAGCCCTGGATCTACAATTTTTTTAAGGGGGTAAAAAAATTAAAAATGCCATCCCTGGCTTTATAATTTTAGCTGATATTTGAAAGAGGAAGCCATATAGAGTAATCATAATTGATATTCGTTGCAAATATACTGTCACCGTTAAGTGGATAAGAAGATAAGAATACATTATATTAAAGCCTTGTACGCACTAGGATAGTATTTTAGTCGAGTAGCAAGTAACTTAGTTACTAAACGTGTCCGAACAGCAACGTTTTAATAGAGCAGTTTGGTAAATCCTTTTTTCGGATACTTATTACTTGCTACTCGACTCAAATACTATGCTGGTGCGAACAAGGCTAAAGGCACTTGAGATGCATTTATATATCTATAAAAAAATTAGTAGCGTTCTTTGAGACAGTGTTCGACCAAAAATTTAAATTCTACCAAAATTTAAATAAGTTTAGTATAGCTTTTGGTTTTTTTTTGCGGAATAAAAATAATTACGCTTATTACTCAGTGGTAATGTATTTTTTTTGTTTTCATCAAACGTAGACGACCGTCTAATTATCTAAATAAATTCACCTATTTTTTTTTGTTTAAATGAAATAAAGTTTTCAATTAAATTATATTTATTTTTTATCTAGGACAGTTCCGTTTGTAAACTGTGGCAAAAACTATTATAAAAACCAAATGTGGAGTTATCTATTATTCTTCTGTTGAAATTAATATTAAATTTGAAGCGTCTGTATGTAATATAGATATCTTTATTTATAACGAAGAACTAATTTAAGAATTTTTTGGCTCAGTTTGTCCTTAAATCCGCTTTTTTTCTGTGTAATCCTAAAATGGCTGGGCCGATTTTAACAGAACTTTGACGTGACGGGAGCTAAGTCTTGGTTAGCTTCTTTTTTAAATTGTGCGTTGACAAAATTACTGGCATCCGGTAGTCTATACTAATATTGTATAGAGATTTTTGTATGTTAAATAATATCTCGAAAACTACTAGACAGATTTCAAAAAATATTTCACCGTTGGAAAGCTACATTATCATTGAGTAATAAACTATATTTTTATAATTTCGCGAGAAGGAAGCCGCGCGCAAAATCTAGTATATCACAAAGTTGAATAATTCATTCATAGATTGAGATAAGAGTTATGAATATTATGTTATGATGTTCTAATATGCGTTATCATAATAGATAATGATCAATAAACTTTTGAAGTTCAACCGGAAAATCTATTAAAACTATTTACGGCGAACATTTTTCTAGTTTTGTGTCCTCCAGCTGTTCGTGCGCACATAGTGCATAAGATAAAGCGGGTAAAGACACGCCTTTATAATAAAATTAAATAATACATTATTAATATAACTAATTAGAAATATAGTTTATTTTAGAAAAAAAAGCCGTATACGAGTAACTATTGTTTTTGCGAAGTTTAACATCCAAAGATTTATTTTTTAGCGTCAAAGTTTTGTGGGATTAAAAAAACGACTAATTTGTGATAGATATCACGCTGTCCATGGGATTGTTGCAAATGACCATGGGCGTCAAAAATCACGTCATTGATACAGACGCTCGTTGGCCCCTTCTCTTATAAAAAAAACTACATCAACACTTCATTCTTTTTCTTGATTCTTCTGTCCCTTCTGAAATGCTTCTGTCATTTTTCAGAGCTTTTTTCTTAATTCCTTCATTGTCCAAAGTAGTCTGTTTTATTTTGATTTTGCGCATTTATATTTTGCAATACTTTGTATCGATGAGCCGATGTTATTTAATACTTTTTTCCGCTTCAGTATATCACTAAGACCATGTCCTTTTTTATCCAACGACAAGTCTATCCATTGGTCGCGCAGCCACCCCCTATATAAGCGTAACTCTACGCCACCGACTTCCAGTGTTAACTGAACTTCCTATATTTCAAGAATTATTACTTTTTAAATAAACTAGGTATCTAATATATCGTGAACTTATTGAAGATTCTTATACTGTAAGTATAATTTAATTTATTAAAAGATTTTTATCTTAATCTAAACTAATATTATAAAGAGGAAGTATTTGTGTTTTTATATTTTTGTATGTATTGCAATAACTCAAAAACTACTGGACAGATTTCAAAAAATATTTCACCGTTAGAAAGCTACATTATCCCCGAGTGTCAAAGAATGTATTTTTTAATTCCACGCGAAGGAAGTCGCGAGCAACAGCTAGTTTAAATATAAAATGGTGATTTTCTTTTATTAAATGTTTCATAATTCAAGTAAGAATTATTACGCAATATTCAATTATTAATTATAGAAACATAATATTTTTATGACAACAATTTGATATTTTGCTTTATAATAAAAATTATGTTTTAAA
Organism: Papilio dardanus tibullus; assembly: GCA_013186455.1. Lineage (NCBI taxonomy): Eukaryota > Metazoa > Arthropoda > Insecta > Lepidoptera > Papilionidae > Papilio > Papilio dardanus. The sequence continues at coordinate 276,387 of QDHC01001502.1, forward strand.
TTATTAAATTCATAACTTAACATTATGGTAATTTTATTCTTAGTCCAAAAAACACCAGAGCCATTAAAAAGGTCACTTTTTATTTTTATCTAAATAACGATAGTAGCAAATATAATTAATATAAGCGTATAATATCAAGTAAATAGACGATGAATCAAAATACGACAGTAGTTACACATTAATGCGAGAAAGATTTGTCATTTTCACAGCAATGGTTTTCTTGGTGTATTTGTTCTATTACGCGGAGCATTGTTTGATTTATTTCAATTTAAAAATAAATACTATCGTATTAAAAGTCTACGAATCTCATGAAGGGAAAACGTTGTATCCTTTTTTAAGGATTATCTCCTCCGTATACTGAGGGTGGGCAACGCATCTGCAATTGCAGATGTCTATGGGCAGCGGTAGCTTCGCTTTTTCAGCGAATTCAGGTGACTGCTTGTTCGTTTGCCACTTTGTAATATATATTACGAGAACGGATGAAAGGAAAAAAAAATTAAAGACTAGCCGCTGCGCGCGACTTCGTCCACTTGAAAAGAAATCTATATTACACGGGGATAATGTAGCTTTCATAATCAATGAATTTTTGGAATCGGCCCAGTATCTCCCGAGCTATTTCAATACATACAAAAATGCAATGTTTCTCTCTTTATAATATTAGTATAGAATATAGATAATCAAGTGCGTAAAGTTATTTTTTATTAAAAAAAACGGATTTCAATGATTTCGCACTGATGCAGAACAATGTCTGGAACATAGGCTACTCACATTTTTAAAATCCCTTTGAGAAAGTCGGGGGTCACGGCTAGTAAGTTTTAAATTGTAAAGATAATGTAAAAGTGATTTAAAACAATTTACTATCATAGTTTATGCATTTCCAATCACATATTTTAAGTTATATTTACCTAATCCAAGTATTAAATCGTTAAAATAACTATTTGAAGGTCCTATGTCAGTCCCTAGTGGAACACTACTTCATCCGCGTACCCTACAATTTCATTCGACCGATGTCACGCAAAGACGGCCTTACGCCGTAGCAAAACCTCTGTTTTTATCGCAAACTCAGTCTAATAAAGCCGTAGACTACGTGGCGTAAAAGAAGCCATAGTAGAAAATGTCGATATGACTTAAACAACGACATGTGAGATAGTATCAGCTTATTTGTAAAACGGGAAACATTACCTACGGTTCTGAAGTGCGGTTTGTTGATGAAATAAATAAGTTCATCTAAGTGTAGTTTAATATTGAAAGGAGGAGTAGCGTTGAATATTGTTTCGTGGACAATTGGAATTTTAAGTCTGGTATGATATTCAGTTGCTCATATACTTAATTCCTACTCTACTATAATATAGTCCGACTTGGTTAAGCGAGACAAATATCGCGGTCGCTTGGACGCTTATCGAGGTACGACTGTATTACAAGTTTATAGTTTGACCCACATCATTTCCGTTTTGCGCATTGTCAAGTTTGATAATAATTTTGCAAATTTTGTTTTATATTTGAGAGCTCTATAAAAACATTGTATTTTATTTTAATACTGGAACAAGAAAAATATAACTGTCTTTTTTAAATGTGATTAATACTGGTTATTATGGTGAAATTATGTCAATTAAAGCAATTTTGTTACTAAATATATTTGTAAATATTGACACGTAGAAAGTTATTTAAGTTTTCTTGTACAATAAAATGTAAAAAGTTTAATTTAAATATCAATAATTTACAAATGAAAACTTATTTTGGGTATTTTTGTTGCAGATAAAAGCACGAAATCATGGATCACAAGGAGTTTCGTGTAAAAGGTATGTAGAGTTTATAAATTTAAACATGAAATTAATAATATAAATACAGTCGCACCTGGATAAGTGAGAGTCCAAGAGACCGCGATATTTGTCTCGCTTATCGAGGTTTCTCTCTAATCAGGTTTTTACCTTATGAAGGTTGTCCACCGCGACCAGAGAATGATTCTAGCTTATAGACTGTACAGTCAAACCTAGATATGCAAGAAACTCGGATAAGAGAGAAACCTCTATAAACGAGACAAATATCGGGGTCCCTTGGATTATCGCTTATCCAGGCTCGACTGTAGCTTGTATTTCCTTTTACGTTGTCAAAATGTTGTTTTCAAAAGGGTCTTTCACCGACGTCCAAAAGGAAGAAGTTTTCAATTCGTCTGCGTGTTTTTCATACATCTTTAATATTACTGGACATGAACATTTTTGAGATTTTTTTTTAATAATTATAACATCAGCAGGTGATACTGGCCATGACAACTCATGACACTCGGCTTTATAATTATTTGAACCTGTCGCCTCGCGCTATAATTTGATTAACCAAAGCTGTCATTATAAGAATTATTATCGAGAACTGTAACATTCGTTCTGTTCTTATTACTGATACGTTGATTGAATATTAAATTAACTTTTATCTAGGACTAAACACGCGACTCCGTCCGCGTAAGTTAATAAAACTCAAGTCAGCTACAGACGCTCAGTTTTAACTGCACAGTTCAACTGCGCAGTTCAAATTGACGTGAAAAAACTGAACACTTATAGCCGGCTTTAGTAAGTAGCCTATATGTTCTTCCAGAGATTGTTCTAAATGTGTACAAAATTCAAAATCCATTCAGTTATGGAGATATATTCCATCAAACATCTATCCATGCAAACTATCCCATTTATTATTTATTTACACTATATTCAAATACAATGTTCAATCCAATCCAAGTCATCGTATTACATTTGTTCCAATGAATATAGTCGGGGCACATTGGCCATAAAAGAGGTTTAGTGTTAACTGACAAACGACTCAATAAGTGAACATTTAACATGGCGTGAATACAGGGATCAAACGGGACCTCATTTTATTTTATTATGCACAGTATATTGAATGCGCGAACAATTCTTGTTGCAAAGCGACATAGATTTAAAAATAAAGTCTATATTATTATAAATATATTGGATTTATATATAGTTGTGTTTTTCATTATGTGTATGGGTAGACTGGTAGAGGTAGGCCTAGAAAGAGATAGATGGATTGCGTGAAAATGATATTTTAAACAAGGGTGAGTCGATAGAGATGCCGGAGGATAGATTAACGTGGAGGACAAGTACTTGGTGCACCGACACTACGGGAGTAGGATGAGGTCATGTAGATGATGACAATGAGTTGTGTTTTTCATCATCATCATCATTTCATTATCATCTAAATAAAGCTATTTGCAATATTCTCTACCGTTACATTACATAATAGTTCCTTATAGGATCTGATTGTATTTTAAGAAAATTGTAGGATTTTTTTTGTGTAATTATGTTTTTTTTTATACGATGGAGTCCACGAATTGTAAAGCAAGGCGCAGTTGTTTGGTCAATTGGATAGTTTCTTTGTACAGTGTCCGTTCTATTATTGGTCTCCCTTTGCCTTCTTTACGCATTCATTGTTAATGGACTTTGGCACTGCATTTGAGAAAAGCTTTTTGTAACTCATGTACGAGGTTAATTTGAATTTCTTTTTAATACAAATGTGTTAGTTAATTATATCTTTCTACAAAGTACTAAAGAATTCATTTAAGATTACAGATACCTAAGTATTTCGTTTTACTGTACGTAATAGATAATGATTTTTGATTGGTATTGCAAGATCGAATTTATATTTCGACCGTTCAGAACTTCTTCCTATTTGATGTTAAGTACCTTGAAGGAAATGCATTTATGCACCCGCACGACAGACAGTGCAATGGCGTAGGGAGTATGGGACTCGCCGGCCAAGAAGTGGCCGGAATACCCTTGAAAGCCTGATTGCCCTCTAACGCATTACGGCGGGGCCACGAGTACGAGAACTTACCATCGTGATTAATTTTATGTTATCCTAATAATTCTTATGTCTATAGCGAAGGAGATGGTGGATTATATAGCGGACTACTTGGAGAACATTCGAGATCGTCGCGTGTACCCCAGCGTGCAGCCCGGGTACCTGCACAAGCGGCTACCTAATGAAGCACCTCATTTACCTGAGAAATGGGACGACATCTTCAGAGATGTTGAAGAACATATTATGCCCGGGGTATGTTTAGTTCCACTTGAACTTCGAGACCACGTCTTCACGTCTTCACGATCACGACCACGAGAACTTCAAATGCATGCAAATAAATTTTGCATTAATTTGAAGTTTGAAATTATTATTTTTTTGTACTTTTTTATTTCAAGGGGCTTTGTCGCTAAACGCAACCATATCGCCCCGTAGGTGTAATACTTAATTCAATACTTAAATAACTATATATTACCTCTTAGACTAATGTCAGCTAGCTTAAACACCATCCTGGCCTTGTCCGAAAACGGGTAGGGCAGAATAGTATTTATCACACCGACATTACAATCGACTTCCTTGAAATAACTATCCCTAAGATGTTAGCTCCAGACACATCCCAACACAACATGTTGGATGTCCTCCACCGCCAATTTCTTACCTTTGTTATTTTCTTGTAGATAGTACACTGGCAGAGTCCACACATGCACGCGTATTTTCCAGCACTGACTTGCTATCCTTCTATAATGGGAGAAATGCTGTCCAGCGCGTTGAACGTCCTTTGTTTTACATGGGTAAGAATCTACGGTTTACATTTTTTATAAACTACCCCCAATTAGGCCAGGCGGGTTTCACTGATGATTTTCTAAAACATTTGGGACTCTATTAAAACAGCCTAAGCTTAGAATCGAAAATTGTAATGTTGTATTGTAGTTATAAACTTAATCATTAAATGGTAAATTACTTTAATTGATAAAGGCATCCTCTCCCGCCGGGACCGAATTGGAGACAATTGCAATGAACTGGTTGGGGAAAGTGCTAGGACTTCCAGACTGTTTCCTCAACGAGAAGAATGACAGTCCAGGAGGTGGAGTTATTCAGGTAAGGTATTCCTCACCACTGCCATTGTAACAGGTAAGATATCTTCATATCTTACACTTGTATGTGTAGTCGAACAAAAGTAATTACTTGAGCAAAAGTAATTGCTTAATTTAATTTATAAATGGATAAGTTAATACTTTGTCTTATTTAGACAACAGCGAGTGAGGCAACCCTGGTAAGTTTGCTCGCAGCTCGCACCAGGGCGTTGATGGAGTTGTCCAACTTGAACCCTGATCTTCAATCTTCGGAGCTACTAGGTCACCTCATCTGCTACTGCTCCGACCAAGCACATTCGTCGGTGGAAAAAGCTGGACTTATTGGTTAGTACAAAATATTTACTATTACTTTACTGCTTCGTTAGACCGTTTTCAAATAAAAACGGCCTTAAGTCGAAGGAAGGTCCCCGTATTTTTCCGCGAACTCGGTCTAATGAAGCCATGGGGTTACAATAGGACGGAATATTAAAATAAAGTGTTTACTAATTTATTGTTATCAAAGGTTTGGTACGAATGAGGTACATCGAGTCTGATGCAAACCAAAGCATGCGCGGAGACAAATTGGAAGAAGCCATTCTGAACGACAAGTCCAAAGGACTTGTGCCTTTTTGGGTGAGTATTGTTACATTAACATTTGACTCAATTGTTTAAATAGGATAATGTTGTTATCAAATATCTATACCGAATCTAAAAGAATAAAAAAAATAAAAATATCTGGTTATAAAAAGAAATAACTTCTATTTCCAGAATGCCTTTAAATTAGCATCCCATGAGACCTAAAAAGAACATCTTTAGAAGCACTCAAATTAAAGCTATCATTATATAGAGATTAGTTGTTTTCATTTTAATAGAACGCGAAGTAGCAGCGTTCCCATTGGGGCCAATTTGTATTGCAGAGATTATAGAAATAGAAGGGAATCATTAGTCAAGACTAGAAGCAAGTAATAAGCAAGTCGCGGAAATATATAGGAGATTAATTTAAAATTTATGCATATTTTTAATTTAGCATGTATTTTATTAAGATATTATTATGCATGATACATTCAAGAATTATTTATTTCGCTTTACAGGCTCGTATTTACGTAATTATTTTCGTGCAAGTTTTGTTTCCAGAACACGAGGTTTTTTCCGTTTGATTTAAATAATTTAATTTAAACTAATTATATATTTCTTTCGTAGTAACCGTGTGAGCTAAGATGAACATTGAATTAATCATTTTTATTTTGTAGAACTTTTTGTACATCATCTGACGCTATGACGTCATTAGTGTAAAGTGTAGTCTTCTTAATTAACACGTGTAATAATTTTCAGTAGAAGAAATTCAGGACGTATTTAAATTCTTAAAACAGACTTCGGGGGTACCCAAAGTATCTTTCGATTGGCGATATCGCTGATGGAATCGACAAAAATGTATATAACTGACATTAACATTTGTTGAAATCATGTGATTGTCACATGTGATATATCGAGCGTCAATGTCAGTTTCATACATTTTTGACGTTCGCTATCGAATCGTTTTGTAGCGCGTGTACTTTGCGTAACCCCCCAGTTGGTAAAACATATTTGATTATAACACAGCAAATTAAAAGTGGTCAGTTGTATTACAATGTTTTCCATCCACGATAAACAATACAAATACATCCAGTACTTATCGACTACTAGGACTTTCTCTCTAATCTTTTAAGCCCCATCTCATGTCACTTGAAGATTAGTGTCACTACAACCGTCAATAATACAATATTGTGTTATACAATATAGGATATAAAATGTACATATTGTGATTCAGCGTAAAATATATTTTCTATGAATTTTACGCAAGAGTTTTTAGGAAAAGTTATATTTAATCTTGTACACGGTAGCTACGTTTCTTTTATGTTTAAAAACATATATTTTTGAGTTTATATCTGCCATCAGTTAAAACTACATATTTCGATACTTTTATAGGTGTAAGTATAGGTATTTTCTTTTTTCGAATATGCCCTCTAGTGAAGGCAACTACCGTGGACGTAAATATTGGCCATCTAACTGCATCTTAAAGATTTGAATCTTAAATTAAAACTATGTTAGGGAGGGCAAGAGTAAGCAAGACAAAGTATGTTATACTTAACACTGTTAAGGCGACATTGTAGCAGATTTCTATTTAATTTTAAACGTAATTAAGTTTATATCAAGACATAAAATTGCCTATTGACGTGCATAATGAGACTCGTTTACTGTCGCGAGAGACGGAAGGATTAATAATTTCTTATACCTATGGATACGATAAAATTAGTGAAAAACATAACAAAAGAAACTTGGGATTAGTATGACATTTTGTATTAGTTATTATAAAAGTATAAATAGGTAGTTATAACGTTTATCATTAATATAAGGCCCCAGAAAATTAAATTTTACTCACTTAAGTTGTGCACTGAGCCGAAGTAAGTTATGGCCTTCGACAATATTTTAAAATTATTTAATGATGCTTAAACGAAAAATTTTATTTAATAAATAGCGCTGTTTATTCTTAGGTATGTGCGACCTTGGGTACTACAGGGTCGGTGGCGTTTGACAACCTGTGTGAGATCGGACAGGTCTGTGAGAAGCATTCCGCTTGGCTTCATGTCGACGCGGCCTACGCGGGCAGCGCTTTCATTTGCCCTGAATATCGGTAAACAATAAGTTTAATTTTAACATGAATTTATTATTTAATCCGGTAATTTAATCGGTAGGGCCGATCGCGAGTTGGAATTGATTAATTACATCTAGTTTTTAATATAATTGTAAATAACTTGTGAAGGAATAAAGGCTAAGTATTTATTTTATCTTATAAAAATGTTGTAGGCACTGGCTGGATGGAGTGGAACTAGCCGATTCATTTGCGTTCAACCCTTCGAAGTGGCTGATGGTGAATTTCGACTGCACGGCTATGTGGTAAGCACTTTTACCGCATGTATCAGAATATTGAGGGAAACAAAGTATATTATTTTGTTTCGAAGAGTTTAATATGTTTATTATCAAATTAATTTAAATGTTTACAGGGTCAAAGATAGTACAGCTCTGCACAGGACTTTCAACGTTAACCCGATTTACTTACGTCATGAAAATTCCGGTAAATTTCCTTTATTTATGACTAGCTGTTGCTCGCGATTTCGTCCGCGTGGAATTAAATAATATAGTCTATGTGACTCGGGGATAATGTAGCTTTCTATGAGTGAAAGAATTTTTGAATTCGGCCCAGTAGTTCTTGAGTTATTTCAATAAATACAAAAATACAAAGTTTCTCTCTTTATAATATTAGTATAGATACTTATATCTGACATATTTATTATCGTAATTTTGTTTTTATTTTCTTATGTTTTTTTTTTGCAGGAAAGGCGATTGATTACATGGTAAAAGATTTTTTTTAATTTATCCTAGAAAGCCAACATTTTAGATTTTTAAACCAGATACACTTTCTCATGAAATACACATAAAGGCTAGCACATATTTTTAACAACAGTGTTACAAAAAAAAAATATTTGTAATGTGAAATTAACAAGATGGTCATATTCAATTAATTACAATTTATTTTTTAAAATATTAGGTTGGAACACAAAAATCAAACACAAAAAATAGAGTTATTGGAATTCAAATAAACGGTATTTATACAAACGGTAACGCGAAACACGTTAATGGCATTAACGGTGACCATAAGTTCAAACAAAACGGGGACGACAAATCTAGTCTTCACGGCTATCATAAAATATCTCCAGGCTGCGGGGGAAACATACAACTAGAAAATCCTGATAAGAAAGAACCACTCGTATGAACTTTTATTGTTTTGGTGATGGCTGCTTAGGAAACAGATGACAATACTAACTAAACATTGATATACTAAAAGTTATGAAAAACCTGCAGTAACTAAATATAAAAAGATTGTTAGTTTTGGACAATAATATACCGATGAACCAATGGGACTCATATATTCTAAAACAAAAGCACGTTGTGCAAACAAACCATTGGAACTAATATATTTTAAAACAAAAGCACGTTGTGCAAATAAGCCATTGAGACTTATATATTCTAAAACAAAAGCACGTTGTGCAACTAAACCAACGGGACTAAATTCTAAAACAAAAGCATGTTGTGCAACTAAACCAACGGGACTAATACAATATATACTAAAACAAAAGCACGTTGTGCAACTAAACCAACGGGACTAATATATACTAAAACAAAAGCACGTTGTGCAAATAAACCAATGAGACTAACATATACTAAAACAAAAACACTAACAAAAAATAAAAAAAACTCGTATTTTTATTTAAATAACCGTATAAATGTGTTTGTATTAAAATGAGAGCAAACACAATAACACCTAAATAAGTACACTAGAAATAAATACAGCGAAGTCTTAATTTATTATTTGTTTTACAGCACTGGCAAATTCCACTAAGTCGTCGCTTTAGAGCTCTGAAGCTTTGGTTTGTTCTGAGGAACTATGGTGTAGTTGGATTGCAAAAGCATATTCGTGAGGTAAATTCCAGATGACGTCATACTCTCATAGATTATGGTTTCGTTCTATGGAGATTTAAAATGCGTCATTCCTTTGTTCCTAGAGTGTACGTTTGGCCCAAAAGTTTGAAGCCCTCGTGTTAGCCGATCAACGTTTTGAAATACCTCAGAGCAGGAATTTAGGTATGTTTTATAATTTCTATAATAAATTACTTAGCTCTTCACAATCAAACTGGCATACCTGTTTACATAAGGTCACAATGTTGATCGCAGTCTTGGAGATGAAATTTATTTCTAATAGCGTTATTCAGTTGTTATTTTATCCATTAAATAATCTAAAATTCCGGCCCTTCTTCCTTTTTACTTCTGTATTATAGTAATTTAATAAAATGCTTTTCAGGTATGGTGGCTTTCCGTCTAAAAGGAGAAAATGCTCTGACAGAACATCTTCTGAAGCGTCTCAATGCTCGTGGCTACATTCACGCGGTGCCCGCTTGTTTCAAAAGTGTTTACGTCATTCGATTCACAGTGACGTCACAACGTACTACAAATCAGGATATCATTGGTAAGAGGCAATATTAGAAATGATTGAGTTAAATTAAAGTAATGGAACTCAATTAGTAAAATGTATTAAGTTTTAATAAGCAAATTTTCAATAATTTTAAATGCTTATGTTATCTATTTCTTTTCAGATGATTGGACTGAAATCAAAGCAGTTGCGTCTGAAATTTTGACGGAGATGTTTGGATCGGAATACGGCAATGTTGTCGTACCGAAGAAACCTAGGGTTTCTCTTAAAGGTATATTAATTTTATAATAACAATTTTACTTTCATTAATACTGTCGCCCGCGACTCTGTTCGCGCTCCTGTTTGTTCTTCCGACCATAGTCGGACCGAACCATCCGAAACATATTTTATATCTCTGCACAATTTCTAGCGAGATCCGGTGAACCGTTGAAGGGATACAGTTATACGATCATCTATCCATCCATGTTACTCGGGAATAATGTATCTCTCTAACGGTGATAGACAGTGGTAAAGCCCGCTTTAACATCTTCGCACAAATTGGCCGGCTCGCCCGGTGAAATACCACAACCACACAGAAGACAGGAGTGAAATGGAAGCAATTCCGTGTTTCATCTGATGAGTGTGGTGCCGGAGGCCTCATTTTAATCCACTTTCCTTTCCTATCCTTTTCCTATAAAAAAATGATAGGAAGGGGAAATGGATTTTCTGGAGAAGACGACATTAGGAAGGGGAATTATTCTCTTGCTGTGCGTCTCTTCCTCCGAAGTTTAAGGCCAGGCAAATCTGCAATTGCAGATGTTTATGGGCAGCGGTTGCTTGGATATTTCAGCGACTCCGAGTGGCCGCTTGCTCGTTTGCCACTTTGTAATATAAAAAAAAGAATTTTCGAAATCAGTCCCATGGTTTATGAGTTATTTTAAAACCTACAAAAAATAACATCTTTCCTCTTTATAATATTAAGTATAGATAATGAGTTACTTCGTCTTTTACATTTTGTTCTTCCTCAGAAACTCGTGAATTAAACGCTACCTTCGGGACGAGCCTTCTTCTGGCGAACAGTCCGATGAGTCCCAAAATCGTGAATGGAACTCACGTAGCTATCTGTGATTACGAACAAGTACTCAACTCCTGTGCGCAGACCTTCGCACAACTGAAAATGGAGCCTAAAGATAGTCCCGGTACGTACAGTTCTATTTTATAAAATAATCAAACATGACAAAATTGCTTTCTAAAATTTCTCATATCATGGACGTTTCCATTTATCCGAGATCTTGGATTTTACTTCTACTTTCACTTTTTTGGTCATTAAATCGATATTTACGAGTAAGAACTTGATTTTTATACGCCGCAATTTCCTTGAAGAATAATAAGTTACGTAATCATCAGAAAATATTGGAATATTTAGTAAACATTACGAAATATTTTTAAATCAGTATATAGTTCTTTTTAACGTAACTTGATAAATTGATTTCGAAATGTCCCTTACAATAAACATGGGCAAAGAAATAAAACTAAACATCTAATACGATACTGCCAGAGATGCGTCGACGCATCCGCGGCATCAAGATGTGCGGGAAAAAGTTCTCGCTCGATTCCTGCATGGACATGGTGCAGGGTCTCATGATGGAGCAATCCCTCCCTCAATGCTCCGAAGAGGAGAGGGAAGAGGCGTCTGCCGGTACGCTCAGTGTGTTGTGTAGAACATTGTAGATAGATTTTTTGTGGATCCTTTTTTGGTAACCATTTATTGTAATTATTTTTGTTTTGATTTGCAAGATGTGTTAGTTTGACTAATTGCTGAGAGATTTTGCTAATTCTTCTTTAATTCCTTAGTTCTTTTGACTTGTTACTATCTTATGATTCGATCCACTTTGTTAAGTGTAGGCATAGGCATTTTCGTTTCTTTGTCTTCCATTATCTATTTTGTTTTCACTACATCGAGCTTTCATGTTTGTTTTTTATGCAATCGCTTGTATTTGATGTTATGTTGTAGTTACAAATTAATTTTATATTTTAGGATCAAAGAGTGCACCCATCGAAGCAAAGTACTAAGGTAATTGTTGCATATAATTGGTGTCGGGATTTTGAATTTATTTATATATTCTTTTCATATGTGTACCTTTCTACTAACTGCGTACTTTATTTATTTGAAAACCAAAATCATATTGAGATTAAAATGCTATAATTGAGCTGGTAAATAGCATTTCTACTACTTTTTGTTCTTGTTTCTATGAAATAATGCTATTATATAGAACCTCATTTCTATCAAACATGGTTTCCTAGTAAAATACATTTTTGAACGTATTCTTTTCTTTTTACAAAGATCATTAAAATTCAGGATCAAGCCCCGGCGAAAAATCTTCCAAGTCAACATCGCCAGCGCCATCTATCAGTGCTAAGCCAGACGTAGTTTCAGATGCTAATCAACTACAATTACCTACAAAACCGCACAGATCTAAATCCATGGATGTATCACTTATGGGCCTGAGCTTGGATGACGCAAAAATAACCATTGATATGAAGAACAGTGAAATCACCATAACTCCAACTAGTTCGAAGACATTTGACGATGAAATTGATAAGACACAAAAGTCTGTTCATTTTGATGCTATCGAAGAGAAACTCAACATTGGAGACAGAATCACTCAAGCGTTTGAGAATTTTCAAGATGGATTGGAAATGTTAAGCGAATTCCGACAAAAGAATGAAATAAAAGAAGCTAACGATAAAGTTGAAGCTAAAACAGATGATGGTAGCAGCAAACTGACAATCCGAGGTCCGGGGAATTACATCAAGAAATTAATTCAACAATTTAGTGAAGGTCCATTTGAAGTCGAGGATTCTAAAGCCGAAACAGAAAGAGCGGTTGCCACACCTTCTATTAGGGATAGGGCGGATGCAATCTGCAAAAAATGCTTACATTATAAAGGAAAAATTGGAAAGTAAACGAAAAAGTCTCTAAATATTGATCTAAATCCATTAAAGTTATTTAAATGTATTTCTTAGTATTAATTTTTCATTGTATATTAGTTAACTGTATTTTAAAAGATCGTTGCTTGTAATACTCATAGGGGATTTTGTTTGCACAACTTTTTTACGTTTACTTTCTAAGCTCTTGTTATTAATATTTTATAAGTGAATTATTTAAGTTAATCATCATTTGTTATTTAACTTTTCATTAAATTGGAATGGAAACTTGAATAGTAAACATTTGTTTTTAAAAGACGCTGTAGGAATTTTATTATGTGTTTTGTTTTATTAGTTCTTAGGGTGAATTTTTGCTGTGGTTCGTGTAATTGGAATTTTCATATATTTCCTGAATTTAAAGTTACACCTACTTGCTCGCATAGATTTGAAAACGAGGAAGATGTTTGCTAATCTAAAAATTGTGATTTTGGTTTTAATAGGTGTATTGAACATCTCTGATATCTATAGATATTATATTTTATGCTTATTGATGTTATTTAACTATGATATTAATCAGTATGAACTATGTAGTGTTTAAAAAATCATGTATAATAGAGTATATAGAGGATTAGTATAGAATAAAGCAGTGATTCTCAAACTTTTTTTTTATCGCGGCATTTATTTAATGATTTTAAAATTTGGCGGCACACAAAGAAAAAAATATTTACTGACTATACAACACACTGCATAAATAGTTGCAAAGCAAATAATAAAATAATTTAATTTTTTGTCGATTTAAATACATATTCATGTTAAAAATATTTTTCTTTTTGAATAATACAATTTAATAATATTAACATTGTTATATATTTGCAAAATTTGCCGGCACACTAAAATGCCGCGGCATAGTGGTTGAGAATCACTGGAATAGAGCATTTAAATAGTAAAAAATATATATTAAACGATCTAATTAAACTGCTGTGCAATATCAATAAATATGCTATAATGTTCGCTAAAAAAAAATAAACTATTTATAAGAAATTTTAAAATCATATTTATGTATTGCAATATTATTCAAATAACGTTTATAAGTTATGTTGCGGACATTATTGATTTATTATTTATTAGAAATTAAGTAGTTAGTGACTCTGTTTGAAGTAGATGTAATTTAAAATAAAAATATATAACCAAAAATTGTATAACCAATGTTACTGTAATAAATATGTATGAAGCAAATTTTTTTGTATTTAAATCATCTACGTCTATATAAAAGAAATGCAAATTTTAATATAGGCTTCTACAAAATATCGTCGGATTAGATAGATGATTACGACTCCAGAGATACTTATCAAAACTTCATTTATACATAGTTTCACCCATTATGGGCTCCATTTTCCTTATCTCCACGACTAGCGCGTATGCGTAAAATTTTTACACCTATTTATCAATCCTTGACCATATTTAATTATAAAAAAACTAACGATAGTATGCTCAAACGTTACATACTTCGTTATATAAGTGTCGCTTAAAATCTAAGTGGCGTCAAATTTAAATGAGATCGCCGTAAAAAGAGTATATACGCACTTAACATGTAAGACGCTCTTACATATTCAGTGACGTTTGAACATTCGACCGTGCGTCTACCTGTCCTACGATGTTGCTTTTGATTTTTTTAATTGGTCTGTAGAACAAAAGACGATCGCCCAAGATCAGTTAGCTTACCCAACATGCTTTTCGATCGGCGATTACGCTGATGGAACCGACAATTTGTATGAAACTGACATTGACAATCACATGATTTTATCGAATGTCAATGTCTGTTTCATACGTTTATGTCGATTCCATTAGCGACATCGCCGATCGAAAAGCATGTTGGGTAAGCGAAAAATGATTATACTTTTATGTTCTCTCGGTAAAATAATAAATCATACAAACTTCTTAATTTTTTTATTAAATGCATAACAGTCATTTTAATATTAAATATTTCCCTACTTACATGAATTGAGCGACTATAGTCTACAATGACATTCACATTGTCATTTACAGGGGGTTTACCCAAAGTATCTTTAGATCGGCGATATCGCAGATGGAATCGACAAAAATGTATGAAATTGACAATGACATTCGATAAGCCATGTGCTTGTCACGTGTGAGATATCGAACGTAATTGTCTATACCATACATTTTGATGTTCGCTATCGAATCGCTTTGTAGCAAATGTACTTTGGGTAATCCCTCTGAACTATTTAGTTGTTCATACATATAAACTAGATTTAAATAAATAAATGCCTTTTAATGTACAAAGCTTAAAACTAACGAATGTTTTTACAGCCTATACTAAATAGTTTAAGTTTCTTTTATAATGTCCAATTCAGTAAATATTATTTTAGACTATTCAAAGATGTTATTAGAGATAATGTTAATATCCAAAGTAGAAAATTGAATTTATTTATACAAATTATTTCGTTCTATAATGTCTTAGAAGAAATTGGAAAATTCTACGTGACATACTCGTAGCTCTTTTGTTTTTAGGTCAGAATTATCAAATTGTATATTCTTGCCCCTTATTCGAACCGGTGTTTAGTAGAAATACGGGCCTTTTAAGACTAAGAGTAAGTTTTGAGTTAATTAATTTTAAATATTGAGCATTCTTCGTTTGACTTTGTCTTGAAATCAAGTTTTTTGAGTTTGATAAAATTATTCAAACCGTAATTAGAGAAGTAGGTATTGCTCTATGGTTTCCGATAGATTCATTTTACTCCTGTAATACTTTTAAACCACGGTTTATAGAAGGTAGTTCTCATATAGACGCCGGGTAGAAATCTTGCAGCACATTTGATACCGTGTGACACCGTTCCTACTAACACCCATCTTCCATTATCATTTCTTACCACCAAGGGACCACCGCTGTCACCCTGGAAATTATATCAAAAGGTTAATGGAGAATGAATATCAATACGGATATACTGTTTAACAGTTTAATTAATTAAAACAAGACGATTAATCGTATAATAAAAATTCTAGAATCAATTTTGCTAATCGTTGATCAACTTTTACCAACTTTAGTAGTACTAGAATTTTGAAATGGTTCGAGTTGTTTCCAGCTTGATGTACACTCGAGATGTATTATAAGTAAAATTTTCTTATGTATTATAAAATATGATTTTAGATACATAATGAAGAAATTTTTTTTGCTTTATATTAGTATTACAATCATTTAAACCTTACCTCACAAGAATCCTTCTTCCCGTTCGAATAGCCAGCGCAGATAAAGGAATCTAATATTTTCTTAGAATGTCCGGCAGTCTCGAACATGTACTGGCAATGACTATTCTCCATCACTGGTACCTGGAATAATAAGAGTTTCAACATCAGATAGAGAATTTAAAGATTAGTACTAGTTTGTACCAGACCTGAGACCAATGTGACTGCTTGACCCATCTAGACCTGAGGTATCTATCGTTGTGCTCAAAAGAATTTCCTTCACCCAAAGTAATGACACATTCTAGGGAATAATGATGGACATTTCTTGTACTCCTGATGATAAAACATTGTATGTTAAAAATATTTACCTGAACTTCTTGAAGGATAGCGGGCACACCGCCACCGTACTTGAGCCTGCCCCACCCCGTGACCGTCGCCATTCGGTTTGTGAAATCAGATTCATCCGGTGGCATACATATCGGCACTGAAATTTTAAATAAAGAAACTTGAGTATTTTAAAGAATCTCAGGAAAATGTATATATTTTTAATTCATACTCACCAATATGTGGTTCGAATTTAATTGGTGTATCCAGTTCTAGGAGCGCTAGGTCGTTTTCGAATGTCGCAGCGTCGTATTTTGGATGTGGTATCACTCGTCTTACGTTCTTCGCCACTGGTCGTCTCGGCTCCAAATTGGTGGATATGTCGTTCTCACCGAACACTGCTACCAATGACCCCATGAAGCTGCTAAATGAAAGTTATTTTTAGTTCTATTCTTTCATATGAATCAAAGTTGAAGAAGGTAGTATAGCACTTTCGAAATTACCTTTAACAGAATGTTATGATTGCTTAACCAATGAGAAAGAAAGTGATAGGTGTCTACTTCAAATATCACCAAGATGTAGTTGAAAGTATAAGGTAGTTTTAAGTTTAAAATTCCCGATAGCAGACAGATAGTTATATCTAAATTTACCCTGGTTGACAATGCGCTGCGGTGGTGACGAAACGATTTGTGATCAGCACTCCGCCGCATTTGTTCTTCGTAAACAGTCCTAACCAAGACGACTCTCTGATGAGAACCTGCCACGGCCAGTCACCGAACGAAGCATTCTTCCCGCCAACGATACGACCTGATTTTGAGAGCGGTCGTACGCCGCAAACTGGAATTACAAAATATTTTTTTATTTGACTGAAAATTAGTAAATTTATTAAAGAACAGCTTTGTATTTTCGCATCACGTAAACGTATTTTAACTCATATAAATAATTATAAAAATACTTACGATTTTTATCCTCATAGTTAACAATTTGCTCCGTGTAACTTTCTGTTGTTATGTCGTCGTAAAGTTCAGTGGTAGTGCTAGGAGTAACAGTTGTGGTCGTCACCTTTTTGGTTGGCTTGGGCTTTTTGGTGGTCGTTACCTAAAACAACATTTATCACAGGCCCAGAGCAAGCCCACTTTGTATTGACAAAGTCTATCACAAGAGGATGTTCTAGACATTTAAACTTTATTCAACTTTTATGGAAGGAGGGATAGTTTAATTATTTTTAAAATACGCTCTATATCTGCTTTATTAATGACTATTAAATATTTTAAATTATAAGTTATCTAACTTAATGTTATGTTTATTTTTAAAATTGTTTTATCATCACAGTCTGCTGGCAGGCTTGTAAGTTTTTCTTACCGTTTTCTTTGTTGTGGTTGGGACTGTCGGTGTTGTCGTTGGTCTTCTTACGGCTGTTGTTAATCTTGTTGGTCGTTTAGTAGTTCTTACTGGTGTTTTTCTAGTAGTGGTAATTCGAGATGGTTTTCTCGTGGTAACAACAGGTCTTCGAGTGGTAGCTGGTGTTCTACGTGTGGGTCTTAAGGTTGTTGTTGTTTTAGTATCTTTAATTATAGTTGTATTAGGTTTCTTATCAAGAATAACAATATCATGCAGTTCTTGGAATGTGCCTTGAAGACTTCCGACAATCTTGTTGACGAAGAGGTTCATTTTTTCATTTAATTTATCATCTTCGTGCCATGTTGGCGTTGTGAATTCTAGTTCTTGTAAAGTATCTAAATCGTTATCAATACTTGTATTGTATATGACTGTGTTTGAGCCAGTAGCATTAAGCATTGGGTTTCTTACAGGAGGGAAGTTTATTGAATCATCAGCAGACGTTTGCAACTCTGGTCTAAAGGTTGTGGGTGAGTACAACTCTGTATAAGAATCAAAATTAGTTACGTCCGATGTTGTAAGTGAAACCGGTCGAGTTGAAGACTTTACTGGATACGGTGTAGTATTTGGTGAAGGCTTCGGAGTAATAACTACCGTAGGTGATGATGGTTTATCAAACTTCTGAGGTGGTTTATTCAAATAAATATTATTTGTAGATTCAATAACATTGTTAACTGTTATTTGATTGACAGGTTTTTTATAAGGTTCTTGTGATATTTCTACGAATTCAGGCTCTTTGTCTGACGATGAGCCGGGTTTGCTTGTTTCTAAATTATTTAAAAGAATCACAGTCGGCGTAGCGCTAGAGAATGTATCTTGAGCAGCATTGTAAGTCGATACAGTATTCAATGAATCTGTTACAGGTTTTCGTGAAGGTTTTACACCTGTGACGTAACTGGTTGATGGTGGTTTTCTAGTCGTAGATGTCGGTTTTGTTGTTGTTGAACTCACATAGCTAAAAGTAGTAACGGTATTTCCAAACTCACTGGGGTCATTAGGATATCTATTGAATGCCTCAATAGCTTGACTAGTGGATGGACTAGGTTCAGGAGATGAGAAATCAGGTTGGGGAACCTTCTCAGGTAAAGTTTCTTGCGATATAATGTGAGGAGTTGTATAAATTATAGTATAAGATGGTTTACTTGTCAAAGTTGCCGGTCTCTGTGTAAATGATGGAGCCGATGTGTACCCATTGTTAGGATAAGACGATGGCTTCAGGGTTACATAATGTCCTGTAGTTACGCGATGAATAGGATAAGCACTACTCTGATAAGATTGTGTAGATGATTGAATTGGTGAAGATTTAGTCTCCATCATTCCAATGGTGGCATATGAACTTGGCTCTTCCTTCATACTAGGCGTGCTCTCGTTTAACATTTGAATTATGCTATCTATTGAAGATAGTTCCGATATTTTCTGTGTTTCTTTGGTCACTGTGGGTACTGGTAAATAATTTTCAGTTGATGGTTTCTCATGTGTTGGTTTGTTTACTGGTTTTGGTCTAAATATTGGTTTATACACAGGTCTATGTGTTGATATAGTTAGTGTTGGCGTTGATTGTGAAGTAGTGGAAGGAGCGACAGTCGGTTTCGTTTGCATTGAAGATACTTGAATGTTAAAGTCAGATGGTCGCGCAATATCTTCGACTTCTGATCCATCTTCGTGCAAAAGTATTGTATCAGGTACGCCGTGATCTATCGTACTATGCGTGTAGATACTATCCGGTTTGCCGGGCTTAATAAAAGCAATGTTATCTTTAGGCGGATTATTTAATAATGTATTCGTAATGTGAGTCAGTCCCTCAGACAATATTTCACTCTCGGTACTATAATTAGGTTCCGTAGTTGATATCATTGAAGTATAAACATTTTTATCACTAGGTCTATACCCTGGAGTTACTACAGGTTTAAAGCTATTGTGCCATGAATCGAGTTGCTCGAAACTATCGTATTCATCTCCTTCATTTTCGTTCTCTGAATAGTCCGTGTATCCTGGAACGACTACTCCGGGACCTTTAGGAATATGAGATTGACTATCTGATTTGAGTTGACAACAAGCTCCAAAGAGGAATCCATCCATGCATGCGCCCACGACCTCTCCATCTCTTTGAGCACATTCGTGATTGAACATGCATATTGTGTTTCCTCGGTTATACCTGGCTGCTCTTGATGCTTTACAGTACGTTGGTGTTATTCTGTAACCGCCAAAGAGTCTTCTTGCATCTGAAATGGAAGTAAAATTTCTAATGAATAAAACTGAATTATAAATTGTCTAATATACGTAACTAATATAGATTATTTATTATATAGACGAATATAATTAAAACATACTCGTAATTGAAAATTCTACAATACTTATACTACTTTAATTCAGGTGATTACTATAAATTCTTTCAGGTCTCTTATATGTGATATTGAACGCAAGGACGTTAGTTTTATAATTGTTGAGGTTTTTTCTTCTCTATTTCAAAGGGTTCTATTTAGTGGCAATCTAAATGATGATTGTAAATAATAACACTAATACCTATGGAACGGATGTTGTAAAACGTCTCTTGATATTGTATGGAGTGCTTGAACTAGTATTTAGTTAAAATGATGTTACCGGAAGAAAGATAGCATTAGTATACAGGATTCGAACTGCACCTACATTACATCGATGCGTACCGAATATTAAACGATTTGTAAATTGTATCGAGAACATTAAAATAGTGATACGCTTTCTATTTGATTTTTTTCTGCTCCATTTAAAAGTGAAATTTTACTGGAAGCAACCATACAGAGTTAAATGAGAAGATATGTCTAATTTTAGTCCACTTTCTATCATATCCTTATAAGGAAATGATAGGAAGGGGAAGTGGATTGGTGGGGAGGGGACGTATAGGAAGAGAAATTATCCTCTTGCTGTGCGTCTCCTCCTCCGTAGATTAAGGGTAGGCAACGAATCTGCAATTGCAGATGTCTATGAGCAGGGGTCACTTCGGATTTTTCAGCGAATCCTGGTGGTCACATGCCTATTTGCCACTTTATATTAAAAATATATATAAGTATGGAGTTACTGATATCACGTACGTACATGTGATATTATTCAAAGTTATACTAAGTAAAAGTGTTATTTAAAAATATCATAATTAACCATAAATACCTCTACTTTTTCTGGTATATTATGAACGTATGCCGTAAAGATTTATTCCAGCTAAAAAACTGCATCGTTGTTTCAAAATTATAAAATAATAAAATGCAAATCAATACAGAAATCGATTCGAATGCGTTAAGTGAAAGTTATTTAAATAATCATAAAAATATAGTATTTATGTTTAACTTCCCACAAATGGACACTTTCGCATAAGGATATTAAAATTTATCTCTCGAAGTAAACCGAAAATTCCTTAACTATGACGAAGTGTACGTAATCGGTTAGAAATGTTGCACGGACGTTATGATGTCATACATTTCTCGGACAGTGAAAGTATATTTTATTTCTTTTAGTTAAATTGCCTTACCTCTTACTCGGTACGTAATGGAAAGTTATAAAACCATAGAATAACAGTTGCTTACGTAACAGCCAATTCGATATCGTACTTAAATTCAATTTAAACTTTCATTGAAAGTGAGGAATTCAACATTTTGTTCTGGAATTTGTCTATATTGTTTATTCGAAAATGTTTTTCGTCAAAAACGTGAAGAACACTTAATTGATTTATGTTTGTGTCGTTAAGGCCGGGTGGGAGTTGAAAATCAGAAAAATAGTCATTTTTGTTTCTATGTTCTAAAGAGCTAGTTCGTTTTTTTCATCTGGAAAAAAATATATGTGGTAGATGAAGATTTCAACTAAAGCATTTATCGAATAGATTTTTATTTAATGGTTTTATTTTAATAAAAAAAAATAAATACAAAGCACCTTTAGAAAAGTTTAAAGTCTAAAATCTCTAAATTTAAAGCGATGACTATGCTTTTTTTTTAATGCATCTTATAGACAATTAAATATACTGTAGGAATTACCGGACACGTTTATTGTAAAACTTATAAATTTACGTTAATCCTTAAAAAAACATTTATTTAATAGAACTTCAGACGTTAACTTTTCTGTACAACAAATACTGATATACGATTCTCAACTTTAAACAAAGTCGATAAGAAACCATTTAGAAATATCAATCGCATCAGTCGCTGGGCGGGGCCCAAACTGAAAGGTTGTCTGTTCCGGCCGCTCTGAGGCAAAAATTTGCGCGTAATTTTTAAAGATTTTTTATAGATTGTATTAAGTTTTTAAGTGGTTCTTGTTGTGATAATGGGTAATAAGAAAAATGAAGCTAAGTTAGAATACACTTTTTACCGAAAAATTAAAAAAAAACAATTGAACGATGGAATGTTCGGGTAAGTGAAAATAAACTACTGTTTTTCTTTTTATTAATTTAAAATAAAGCGACATATCCTCACTTTACTCTTAGATAAAATGTTTCTTCATCTATATATTACATTTGACACACTTTTTTATTTTCTTTTAGCACGAAGAAGCGGAAACTCGATGGCAGCTCTGATAAATCAGATTTCTCAACACAGCTAAACTACATAGAGTAATTCTTGGTATTGCTATTATGTATGGTTATGATAATGGTAGATTGTACACAATATTGTTTAGTTTTATATTTATGTATATCGTAGAATATAATATAATAAAATTACACATATTGGGTAACATATTAGTATTTTTTTTTTATAAACAGCGGAAAAAAATCGGAAGAATTGGTACCTGATTTGGACACGTGCCGAAAATAATGAGTAAGTAAATCTTTTAGTGTCTTTTTTTGAAATATATTTTATATACACGTATTATAATAGGCAATTGATAGGTGTAACAGAAATACCTGCACTGCAAATACTGAACATTATTATTTTATAACTTTTATTGATCAATTTAGATATTTTACACAAAATAGTCAACAAGTGCGATTGCATTTTCGTATTGAACAAAAGGTGAAGGCAATAAATGGTGCTTTGTTTACAATTGCCATGTATAATAGGCAATAAGTATGGTTATAATTTCGATTAGTAAAGTGCACCTGCGTCAGTTTTTGGCTTTATCTTTTATTCAAAATATGAATAAGCCGGAGCACTTTTCATTTATAAAAATTGTAAATAATAAGTGCCGTGGGTGTTGTTGGTAAGAAATAAATGCAATCTTTCTATTACGGCCGCTTTGGCCAATTCGATGGCAGCTTTGATAAACCGATTTCTCAACAGATCTCAAATACAAAGAGTAAGTCTTGTTATTGCTGTTATATATGGTTATGATAATAGTAGATTGTACTCAATATGATTTAATTCTATATTTGTGTATATCGTACCATATAACATAATAAAATTATGCATATTGGGTAACATGTTCATATTATTTTTTTTAGAAACAGCGGAAATAAATCTAAAGAATTGGTATCTGATTTGGAAACACGTGCCGAAAATAATGAGTAAGTAGATATTTTAGTGTATTTTTTTGACAGATGTTTTACGTACACGTATTATAATAGGCAATTGATAAGTGTAACAGAAATTCCTGCACTACAAATACTGTTCATTATTATTCTATAACTTTCATTGATCAATTTAGATGTTTTATATAAAAGAGTCAACAAGTGCGGTTGTATTTTCGTATTGAACAAAAGGTGAAGGCAATAAATGGTGTTTTGTTTACGATTGCCATGTAATAATAGGCAATGTGCATCTGCATAATTTTTTGGCTTTATCTTTTGTTCAAAATATAAAAAAATCCGTGGCACTTGCGTATAAAAGTTGTATTCAACAAGTGCCGCGTGTTGTTGGTAAATAATAAGTTAGTGCGTAACATCTTTCGACCACATCTTCACCTAACATCAGGTGGGATCGTAGTCAAGCGCTAATTTAAAAATGGTAAAAAGGCTTTCTATTATAGCCGCCTCTCTGTTTACCTAAAAAATCATAAAAATAAACATAATCATGTTTATTTTTAAGATTTTTTTAAACAGTTTGGTATAGGTGAAATAATGTTTTTTTATATTTTAGAGAATTCGAGGAAGACTATATCATTGAACAAGAACTACAACAAAGTGAAGTATTTGCTATTGAAGGAAGGAGACGAATAAATATAATGTATTTTTTACAAAGTTAAAAAATGTGTCAAATCATAACAATATTATGTGATATGTGTAATATGACCTTTCTTATTGATTCTGATGACCCTAATCAGGCTGATATAAAAACACTAAACTACGTATTTTAATATTTTTGTCTCATACTGTATACACCATTAGCAGTTCCTTTTTCCTTCTCCAATTATTGTAAAATTATAGTTTTACTAGCTGTTGTGCGCGACTTCGTCCGCGTGGTATTAAATAATATAGCCTATGTTACTCGGAGATAATGTAGCTTTCTAATAGTGAAAGAATTGTTGAAATCGGCTCAATAGTTCTTGAGTTATTTCAATACATACAAAAATACAAGGTTTCTCTCTTTATAATATTAGTATAGATTTACATTATTCCGATTATTTATTTCCTGTGTTCGATCATTATTAATTTCTAGAAATATATTATTGATTTTTTTATTATCACGTATTGGTTTTATTCAATCCTTACAAAAAAGAAAAAATCTTCATTATAATAACACCGCCACTGAATTTCAAAGATAAATTAAATATTCGATAACCACTTTGCTCATATATCAAACTATTTTTTTATCTAACCTTCCTGTAAACCAAATTTAATGACAATATGTTCAAAGAAATCGAAGATATCCAAATGATATGTTAAATAAACATACATACAAACAGCAATTGCTCCCGTTATACTCTGAAACCTGTTATTTTCACACAATGCATATATAACGTATGGTAAGTACAACTCATCTTTGAAAAATATAAACTTAACAATAAATTGTATTCTTATACAACAAAAATAATGCTAATCTGAAACAAAACTTACAATATATTTGATTAACATTGTTACATAGATTTACACATACTCGTACATTTGAATAACATTACTCAGTTATCATATTTTCTATAAAGTCTCTGTATTCACAGTCGGCTAAGAAATAAACTAATTTTGAATTAACGCAACGCTGGCGCGCGCGCGCTTTTGTTATTGCCTATTGTGTTGCAAATAATGAACCTCTTCCTAATTGGTTGACTCGCTCCGCCCACAAACGGTGAAAAAAACACGAAACTGATTTTATGTTACGAACCGGCCCTTCCTTAAAGGATAGACCGATTTTGTGAACTCATGTTTAGGCACGTTTTTGCACGATTCAAGATTAGTATACATTTAGACGTAACGTAACTAAATCACAACTTACGTCATTATGAGAACCTAGTAGCTCTAATGCGTAAATTACATTTTTTACAATTTTTCTTTAAATTTTAAATATCATAGCTAGCTTAAAACGTGTATTAATCTTCTAACCTTACGGCTGCATTAGACCGAGTTTGCGATAAAAACAGAGATTTAGCTTCCGCGTAAGTCGATTTTCATCGCGAACTCGGTCTATAAGGCCTTAGGGTAATAACCATTTGTTCGCTGAATAAGCTGTTAAAGTTTTTTTTATCAAGTTTTCATAAAACCTCTTTTCTTAACGACTCTATTGTAAGGTTATTTATGACTCAATTCCCACATATATCGACACATTATCTTCTTGGTAGATATTTTATAGCATACTTGATGTAGATATAAAATACAATGCTTCTAGAAAACTGGATTTTCTAAATGATTACTTGAGATATATGCTAATAGTAAAAAGCGTTATTCTCTGCATATTTAACAGAGTTAAGGGCACTTCTTACCTCTACAGCTGTCTGTCTTGACTAAAGTCAAGTCAGACTCTCTTTGTCTCTTTCTCTAGAATACTAGATTGTACACAATGCCAAAAATTGTAGTTTCCAAAAACTGAATGAAATTTTAAATGTTGTATTGTGTTCGTGTTCGCACTATCCATAGACACCAAACTTTTTATACTTAATAGTTGTCAAATGTAACGTAGTTCTGCTATATTTGTCGCCTCTTCGTATACGTCCCTTCCCCCGTTATATCATTTTTTGTAGCCTATCTTCTGTTTGGTCGTGGTACTTCACGGGGCGAGCAGGACAATTCGTGCGAAGATGTTGAAGCGGGCTCTACCATTTTCAATACAGTAAGGCGAAACGTACATCATTCAAGCTTTTAACATTAACACGTCTACACAATATCATTATACAATTAGATAAATCGAGCATCTATTCAGGCGGAGTCTACGAAGTCTAGTTGACAAACAGAGCGTGGTAGAAACGCATACCTACTCGCACGCCCGATGTCTCACGGTAAAACTATGATTAGCGAGAACTATGAAGATGTGTAGTACAATACGCAGAGCATATGTTATTAATAAGTAGTTTGTGACATATCAATAACTATGGTTTACTGCCAAATATTAACAAAAGTACTTGGTTATCTACGTTTTAAAATAAGAGAGAAATTATAATATCTTTCGGCAGTGTAAGCTGTATTAACGTGACATAGTTTTTAAATTCTCGAAAAATATATTTTTTAAAACAAAGACACATTTTAATTCAGAATTGTCAAGTTAATTTTACTTTTGTTAATAATTTATAATAAATTGATACTACTCAAGATCAAGATGGACTTCGTCAGGTCAAGCTTGCGGGAATGCACTGGGCGGCACAGGACCGAGCATTGTGATAATCGATGAGGGAGACCTAAGTTTAGCAGTGGATGACGACAGGCTAATATGATGATGATGAGTACTACTAACTAAAGATTGGCACTAGCTCTACCATTTTTGTATTCGATAAAAGTTTTTACAAAACAAAGTAATCGCATATCGTTATTTAATAGTGAAAGTGTTTATATCTAACCTCCCGAGTCACGATAACTTAACCATAAAAAAATAATACTAGAAAATAGTAACAGTGAGAAAACAATGTGAAAGTTGTTTGTGACGAATGGACGTCAGATCAATTTGTAGCATTTTGCATTCCAATTGCATTTGATGCAGCAAATTCAACAAAATTATCCCCGCTTTTTATTTCGAATTGTGGATTTGCATTTGAATTTTAAAATACGATATTTTTCTTCCTCAATCTCTTTTAGGTACTTTATTTTTTTAAGATATAAATATGCTGAGCATATGCGACCAAAAAGAAAAGATAAATATCTTTTAAATAATAAGTCATTCTTTTTAGGTTCATATTGTCATTTTAAAATTGATTCAATTACACAATTGTTAGGACACTGGACCCCACAATAAGATAATGAAGGAACCGTTCAAAAACTTATAATGGACAAACATATAAACAATAATCTTTTCTTAGAATTTGAAAATGTAATTGCAATGATAATGTTTCTATGAATATAACAGCGTGGTCTAATTAAATAAAATCTAGTGAACTATTTGACCGCTTCAGTCTATTTATTACAACTAGAATATCTGTTCGTGCGTGAAGAATACGGTAATATTTGTGCTCCTTAAATACGAGTAGTAACATCTAAGAACACCGTTATCAAGTCAACAAGTTTATAAAGGAGTTGATGGATCTACGTATTTGGTATTTGGCACTCGTGGTGATAGCACCAAGGTTCGCCATGGATGGACAAGTCAAGGAGGACATCGTCATTATCATCATTGCTGTAGCTAAAACTTTATATTAAACAGCAAGCCGTTAACTTGACCCTTATCGATGACTTCGTTTTAATACAGATAAACATCTAAAATATTTTTTTAGAAAATTAACAGAGTATCTGTTGAATCGTTTGTGTGTAAAATGTTGTTAATTGTATAACAAATACAGAAACAATAATTAAAATTAAAGTTTAAGAATGTCAAGCTGTGACAAGATATAAATTACAACGAAAAAAGAAGCGTAGATAAAACTTAGCAGTTTATTTAAAATTTTCTCTGTATTATAACAAGTAGACACAATAGCCCTTGTTATCGTAATCGTATGAAACTTCATCGTGAACAAAAGGAAAGCATTTGACCTTCACAAAGACCTGCCTTATTTTCTTACCATTGTAGAGAAACTTTAGGCGACAACTCGTATTCAAGTCATGATTTATAGTACATCGCTCGTTCGATTACATTTTAAAATGCAATTTCAACTGTACTTTCGATTCGGGCGAGCGTTGTACGTCGTGCTATTCGGAAATGTCTGTTGTCTGTTGGATATTTAATAAGGCACGATAGAAAGTAAACGTCGGGTCGAAGAAAGTGAAAATTGTGTTAGAATAGAAAAGGGGTTACGCAGCGGTATGCCGACCTTTAGATTCTTTGTGCAGGTGTCGCTTGATGCCATAACTCTGCTTTGTCATACTCATAATCAATTTTAATACACATTCATACGAACAATGTTACTTAAACATAACTTATTACACTTCACAATGTTTTTTTAAGTTTTAACATTTCCTACTTAAGTTAACTAAACAATTTTATCTTTATAAGGATGTTATTACAGATAGACGTGTCCGTATTATCAATTTAAATACTAAAACTTTTTAAATCAAATTCTTATAAAATAAATCACATTACCAGCCAGTTAAATGTATAAACATAATTTTTTACTCCCATTAAATTCGACCATATGTATTTCGGAATTTAAAAAATAATTAATTTAATTCCCATATTTATGTTGCCAACATCTCTATAAAATAATTCCAAACCTAATTAACTTTCGAATTGGTTATAAACAAGCCATCAAAACCAATAAAGGTTCATAAAAAAAGTTCAATTTGTAACACGCCAGTTAAGAATTCATAAGATAAGAGAAAACATTTCGTGTCTTTGTTGAAAGTATTAAGAAGTATAATCAGAGAATTCCTCAGCTGGGCGCAAGTAAAAAATTTAACCCCATTAGTGTGAGACCGGTCTGGCCAAATGATACCGGACTTCGGGAACTGTGACCTCCTTTGAATTTGGACCGTTCAACACCTATGCAAATAATTATTGCGATATGCAATAATAGATATCCTCGCAAAACAATATTATTAATAATTTAATTGCGAAAGTCACGACGGATGGACGAAGTTGTTCCCGGTTTAGCGAATCTCGGTATGATTTGGTATACATGTTGCAGATAGTCTGTAAGAATACCTAGGCTACTTACTATCTGTTTAAGTGCCGCACAAACGGAGTCGCGAGCGACAGCTAGTGGCGAGATAAGCAGTTTTTAGTCAATAAATATTATAGCTTCGCGTTTGATATATCATTTTTGTGAGAACAAAATTTATTGGTTTTCTTATGAGAAATGTATGAATTAAAATCCGTTGTTATGATAAGTTGCAATTAGATTTCGTTTGGAGGCGTTGAGTGATAAAAATATTACGATTTCAGATAATTCACGTTTTAAGGGAAACTACGTACGTAATATGTGTAGTTTAAATTGACCTACATTTTTAGTTACCATGCCTACTCAAATGATAATGTCAATACATTTTAAAGTTCATTTATGTTTACTTTAGATGTTTCGTACGTTCTAGTTCAATTGTCACGTTACTTAACAGTTACTGAATGAGTTACTGTGCACTTACTACAATGAGACAAAATTAATACCTGATGACGTAATTACGTAGAGCTTTTACTTAGTGGAAAACGCTTTTTTTTCGTCGACTTCTAACTTATGCCTCGATTACAATTAGTCCATACAAAAGACATCAACGCTTAAGTGACAATTTTTTCTTTGATAAGTTGCCTTTTTTTTAAAGAAATAAGAGTATTTTTTAAATAATTGTCTTAACTTACCTCTTTCGAAATCTTGTCCTTGACAATTAAGTGGCAAATAGTCCAAAACCGTCAACAGCACAACAACAAATAATATTTGTTTCACATCACTACGATATAATTTTTCAAATCGACACCTTTGGACAGTCATCTTGAAAGCGTTTTCCCGCGCTATAGTTCTTCTCAAACCAAAAAATATATTCAGCCCTTTACTGACCTAATGGTATTTCACATTTTTATTTACAAATATATTTTAATATTTACTGGCGACACCGAAACGGTTTTCTCGTCATTTTAATTAACGTTTTAAATTCTCGTAACGAGTTTTGACTCCGACTGCAACGTCTTATGGATACGTGCGTCTTGTACCGCGATGTAAAACCCACTAGCCGACTGACCAACTTAATACTGTAAAATAAGAAACACACATATTACCACCAGCACGCTTACCGCGACAAAGTTCTAAGACATCTTGTTATTCAACCCAAAATCGCCTCTATTACAATCAACACAAAGCTTATAAAGCAAAATATTTTATCGCCAGTAGAACTCGGTCATACTTAGCGACAACTCGCTAAACAAGTGAACGGTGAAATGAGAAATTGTGAGAGATGGACATATATCAGAAAGAGAAAGATAGACATTTCTTTTTAAGTTAGACAACGTAAACTAGTG
The DNA here is from genome assembly GCA_013186455.1 of Papilio dardanus tibullus. Classification (NCBI taxonomy): domain Eukaryota; kingdom Metazoa; phylum Arthropoda; class Insecta; order Lepidoptera; family Papilionidae; genus Papilio; species Papilio dardanus. The sequence continues at coordinate 306,533 of QDHC01001502.1, forward strand.
ACATTTACATAAAGTACTTTGATAATTCGTCTTAACATTTTAATGAGTCTTAAAATAGTGTTTACATAATATTGTTAAGACCTTTTTTACTACGTTTTCCTTACTACATATATTTACAAATTAAAATATTATAGGTCTCGATAAGAGCCTTACGACATCTTAGTAAAAGTTTTTAGCAGCTTCTTTTGTATGTATTAAGAAGAAACATTGTTAATGAGCACTCTCCTTTACGTTTACGCTTTACGTAAATTTTATTTAGATATTTCTTATCTAAGGCGTGTAATCAATGCTGTTATAATTAATTAGTTAATTAATTATAGTTTGTAATGATTTTAACAGCTCTCAAAATGTGATTTATTTCAAATTATTCATTAATACTGTTTCTATTTCTTAGTGCAAAGTTTGTTTAATGAAGAAGTATGAACCCATTCAAATGTAGGTCGAATAGACTCATGCGCAGGTCGACGGATCGATCTTTAATTAACATCATGGGAACGATGAATTGATTAACTTTTCTTTTGTATTTTATTTATGATACAGTTAAAAAGAGCAATTAAACGTTGCGTTCATTTTTAACAAAAACATAATGTCTCTACTATTTTTTTCTATTTTTTGAAGGTCAGGCCTACTTAATAAATTGTAAATAAAACGCATGTAATGTTTTAGATACTGGTTTCCGTCGTTATTTCGTCAACGAGAAGTAGTTTTTTCTGTATAGCCCACTATATACATTCATTTCTACAATCCCAAATCCTTTTTTAGTTCTCTCATTAAAAATAAAAGCATCTCTTATTAAAATAATATCGACGACAATTAGATCACGTGACTACATTCTTTTTCTGATTACAAAGTCACGTAGTCGTTAATTTAAATAGTGGGCAGTGAGCCATAGAACATGGTTTGCTCATCTCTATGAAGCGAGATGGACTTTCGCTTAGGCGTAACCTTTATAGTGATGTACTTTATTATACTGGTTCATCGATATATTCACAAGAGCAGGATGATGATGACTGCTGCAGACGTTTGAGGGTAGTACTCTATTAATTTCTCATACCATTTCTGTATTCATGGTACCACTAAGTAACCATCAAATGACTCCAAGTGCGGCAATTATAAACATTTTAATTTAGTCATTTTATAGTATGTATAATAAATTGGTAATAAAACAAAGGACACCCTCTATATTTTTTATTGAAAGTTTTAAAGTCAAATAACGAACTATAAAAACTTTTTAGTCATTTAAAGTAACTTGAAGTGAAAGCATGCTTGATTTGAATTTAATTGCTTTATTATTCAACTGATTTATTTATAAGCTTTCCAAAAACTATACAGAAGTAATGTTTTAGTCAAGAATCGACGATATCTAAACTAACAAACATAAATTTACAGCGTGATCCACTTTCGAATAATTTGAACTATATTTCTTAGGTTATTCTGTATACCAATGCAATAAAATTAATAATATACACATAACATTTTGTTATTTTGCAAACAAATTACGTATAATCCTTATCCTTTCCTTACACATAGTATAAGACTATAACGCTTTTTTATGTTTCTCACTATATATGCTTGAATCTTTAAACGGATTGTGATACGGATTTTTTTTATAGATAGAGTGATTCATAAGGAAGGTTTTCATGTATAATACATTCACAATATAGTAGAGTAACACTGATAATTTAGAGGTTTTTAATATGATGTAAATTAACACATTTTAGTGCTTACATTGTAAACGCTGCAGTATTTAGTATCAGCATTATACCAATTTGCACCCGTGCGAAACCGGGGCGGGTCGCTAGCTAAATATATAATGTATTTACTAAAATGTTCAGTTTCACATGAAACAAAAGCTTCTTAAACAACTTTCCATCGACGTAAGTCATCGATAGAGGCGCGTCATTATTGTCCCACGGTCCATTATTGATAAAGTATTCCGACAAGCTGAGACACAATAGAAAGTTTATTTGTAATGCCTCTTGACCGTAGCGTCAGAAAAAAAGTTAAGTTTATAAATATCAATATTTTTTTTAAACTTTTTCATTTGATTATGATTTTAGATAAAGATTTTTTTAGATATAACATAAGCTTATAAGCTTATTAGTATAACTAACATAAATTGTCAATATTTTAAGTATGAAACTAAATGAAATCATTGCTCTTTCTCTGTCCTGTGCCAACCAAGAAGTTGGCTGGAGATCAAGAGATCTTATTGCATGTTGGGATTAACTATTGAACCTTAAATAATTTATTTTAATTAACATTCTCTATCCCCTGCTTTAAATACTTACGTAAGTTTTGTTTTGTTGTCTGTACCTCAACTTGCCCAAATGAGTATCATTGACTTGCATTAACATAGAATGTAAAGGCAATAAAAACTACTAAATCGATTAATAACTTGTTTAACTTAACAATCTTTTTATGAAATAAAGCTTTTAAAATCATAACTAAGTATTGTAACTTTAAGTTTTCTCTGCCTGTATTTATCTCCTGTATTCTTATATTTTGTAATATGCTAAATAAAACTGTTTTATCGATTTCAATTTAAACTAAGTGTTAAAGAATATATAAATATAAAAAATATCGACATTCTATGCAAAAGATATAATTTCTTTCACATCATTAAAACCAGTTTGTATTTCGTGCGGAAAAAGACGATTTCACATGTTTTAATAATGCATTAAACGCAAAGAGAAATTGCCAAGAGGCTTGCATAGTTTGACCTCGAAGTGTCGTATTACAAATTCTCGTTGCGTCTATATTGTGGGTTAGGAAGCTTGTGTTTAGTTTGCAGTGACAGGATATTGACACCCACTGTCCCCTGTCAGAGTTTAACATACTTTAAAAACAATACCCTCATGGTCAGCTTAATCTACGCATTAAAAAAATACTACGATAGATGCGAAGGTTCCTACGGAAACAGTTATAAGTCTTTTTTTTACAAAATTGCTTTATGTACTTTAGAACTTAGGTAAGTGAGATCTCTCTCCTTACATCAAAATTCAAATATGTTCTGGGGGGTTAACCAAAGTACATTCGCTACAAAGCGATTCGATAGCAAACGTCAAAAAACTATTACTCTTCCTATATGTCCGCACCCCTGATGTGACCATTTCCCCTTCCCATCATTTCCTTATAAGAAAAGGATATGAAGGGAAAGTGGACTAAAATTAGGCCTCCGGCACCACACTCATCAGACGAAACACGGAATTGCTTCCATTTGACGCCTGTCTTCTGTGTGGTCGTAGTATTTCACCTGACGAGCCGGCCGATTCGCGTGAAGATGTTGAAGCGCGCTCTACCACTGTTAAAACTAACTGGTTAGTTATTGATTTGTCTAGTTATTGTAGTTAATAACTGTACTTTTCAAATGCTAATCAAGTACTATAAGAGTTTCTTTGATGTTTATTAATCATAGAGAACAAGTGTAACGTATCGAGGTCGTGGACTTCTTTGTTCATTCATGTGCACTTACAAAATTAACGTGAGAATTGAGCGCAGTGATAGTTATGATAATTATCAATTTATGATAAAATCTTAATCATTCTTTATTCATTTTTATGACAGTTAGAAGTCTAAAACAAATTATTGGTTCATGGCGATATATATTTTGTGTAATCAAGATATATTAAACGATATGTTAACGGTGAAGGAAAACATCGTGATGCAACCTGCACATATCGGCGAAGAAATTCAAAGATATGTGTATTCACGCAAAATACGCGCTAGTCGTGGAGTTGCGGAAAATGGAGCCCATCATGGGTCAAAACCTTTAACCTTTTAACCATTTTATGTTAGTTTTTAAGATATTTATTACAGCGATTACCAAAGTAATTGATAATTCTTTTTAACCGACTTCCAAAAAAGGAGGAGGTTCTCAATTCGTCTGTATGTTTTTTTTTTTTTTTTTATTCACC